>VMDO01015153.1:0-52112 GCA_007922755.1 Pedetes capensis | reverse complement strand
AAACAAGGTCATATAAATTTTGATAAATTTTTACTTAATATAAAAAGTAAACTTTTATTGTTCATATATCTTTTTCTTCCTCTCTTTATTGGTAAATGATGGTGAGGTACAGAGTATACTGCATTGGCTTTTTCCATTATGCAACTATTACATCACTTTTGGTTACACTTTTATCAACTTACAAGGTTTATGGAAACTTTTGACTAATATGTAGTAAAAGTCATATGCATATTTGGGTTATATTCTCCTATTTTTCCAATGTACTCATGAAGTTGCACTGTTTACATTGAGATTGTCCTCTCCTCCTTTCCCTCTCTGCATTGATTCTCCTCCCCATCCCACCTTCCTCAATCTTCGCTTACCCTTGCTAGTTCCCTCCCTCCTTCTGGTAATATATCTTTTAATGACATGGAGATGGCTGGGGTTTTTTGTTTGTTTCTGAGTTAGGTCAGATGGTCATAAGGAATATTATTCATTGGTAGAATAAGACAAGAGTCAGCATCAATTCTAATTTTTTCCTTTATAAAGATAATATTCTAAGAAATCTTGTTTAATAAGTAAATCAATGGGTTGTTGTTGTTAGGTGCCATCAAGTCGCTATCTGACTCATAGCCACCCTCGTAGGGTTTTCAATGGCTGACTATTTTGGGATTACCTTGGGAATGGATTGCCATGTCCTTCTCCCATTTTTGCAGTGCTGGGAATTGAACCCTGGTCCTCAGAGATTGCAGCACAGCACTCTACCAATTGAGCTAAATCCCAGCCCAAATCAATGGGTAGGGAAGGGTTTTTGGTATAATAAATGAGCCTGAGCTACTCCTGAGACTAGGAAGATAGAGGAATATCAGGGTGGGGGGGGGTAGTCAAAATTTGCTTTTGTATTTACTCACAGGTTTACTATCTCTGCTTCTCTTCATTTCTTCACTAGGATCCAAGTTTCCATCCATTATTATTTCCAACAGTCTGAAGAGCTTCCCTTAGCATCAAATGTCTACTAGCAATAATTTCTCTTATCTGAAGATACATTTATTTCACCTTCATTCTTGAAGGATATTTCCTCTGGGTTTTTTGCTTTTTTTTTTTCCTTTCAGAAGTTTAAAGGTTGTTTTTACTGTTTTTAGCCTCTATATTTTCAGGTGAGAAGTCATTGATCAGTTAAGTCAGCAGTCCCTAATCTTTTTGGCACCAGGGACAGATATCATGGAAGACTATTTTTCCATGGACAGGGGTGAGGGAGCTAGTTTTTGAAGTTAGTCAAAGGGAAGCAGCTATAAATACAGATGAAGTTTACTCAGCTCCTGCAATGGGATCCAATTCCTAACAGACCACAGACTGGCATCGAGGGCTGAGGACCCCTAAGTTGAGTCATTTTTACCTGTCAACCTAAAATGAACATCACGGAGACCAGCTCTCCAGAGCAAAGATTTTATTCAGGGATGGCAGAAGATTGTAGCCTGGGATATGTGTGCCACAGTGGACCATGCATATCTCCACAAAGGCAAAAAGGATTTTAAAGGTAAAGTGAAGGAGGCTATGTATGTTGTTTTGAAACAATTGTCCTTGGTGACAAGAGCCAATAACAGAGGTGGCATCTGTCCCAGGCAGTTGATGAGTAGATAACCTCATAAAAATTTTTGTGCAAGATTGAAGTGACCTTTGTGCAAAGTTGTAGTTTGGGCAAAATCTTGTGATACCTCTTGTTATCAGGCAAATTTTCTGTGAGGACCACTCTGATCATGGCCTCCCAACTCCCTTGTGTTAGGGTTTGACGTGAGTCCATTTTTGTTCTGATCGTGTTTCCATATCCTTGCATGCAATGTGTTGATTTTTGCTTCCTATTTTCAATATATTCCTTTCACTTTTGCTTCTCATTAGTTTCACTACCATGTAGGTAGATTTTCCTTGTACTTATACTACTAGGGATTTACTAAGCTTCTTGAATTTATAAATTCCTGTCTTTCACTAAATTTGAGAAAGGTTTGGCTGTCATGTTTGGAGATTCTCTCCTCTCCTCTGGGACTCAAATAACACAAATATCAGATAGTTTGATATAGTTTCCCATGTATGTGATGCTTTGTTCCATCTTTTTCATTCTTACTCCTCTCTTCTTCCAGTGGATACTTTTATTGATCTGTCTTTGAACTTGTTAGATGTATCTAGTAACTTTTTTAAAAATTTCAGATTCTGTATCATTCAGTGCTAGAACTCTCATTTTGTTATTTTCTGTAGCTTCATTACTCTGATGAGATGTCTTGTCATTCACTTGCTGCAAATGTATTTTCCTTTACTTCACTGAGTGTAATTATAGTTGTTGTTGTTGTTGTTAGGTGCCGTCGAGTCATGTCCGACTCATAGCAACCCTCATAGGATTTTCAATGGCTGATTGTTTCGAGGTTGCCTCGGGAGTAGATTGCCACATCCTTCTCCCCTTTTTGAGGTGCTGGGAATCGAACGTGGGGCCTCAGAGACTGCAGAGAGGTGCTCTACCAACTGAGCTAAATCCCAACCCCCTAATTATAGTAGTGAGCTGGTCTTTCTCTCTAGTCATTCCAAAGTCTTATCCAATCTACACACCTGGCAAATGAATTGCCCCCCCAAAGGGGGTGATAAATAGAATCTGCTCTAATTATGTCTCTCCCTTGCTCAAAATCTTCCAAGGGTTCCCTGTACTAGAGGATAATCTTCAAACTCAGTAAACTGGTTTTAAAGACCAGTCTATCTCTAGCTTTCCTTTTCAATTTTGTGTCCAGCTGCCATCTGTGGGAAGAATTCACTCTTAGCTATTTTGGTTCACTGCTGGTTCGTTCACTGCTCCCTCGAAGTGTCTATTGCTTCATGTCTCCCAGTTTTAACATTCTTCTTCCTTTCTCCCTATCAAAGAGAGCTTTCTGCTCATCTAATTCCCACTTTTATCACCAAAATTCTGAGTGTCATGAGGCATCTTCTCACCCACAGTCAGAAGGGAGAATTTCCTTCACTGTTCTTCCTCTATCTTGTCTGAACTAACATGGGCACGTTAGCCATTTGGCTTTGTGACAGCTTCTTTCCTGCTGTTTTGTTCTATCTTGTTCCACAGTGCATGTGCTGCCTCAGTCTACCTGGCCTGTGTCCATCTCCTTGGCACCCCTGCAGAAGGGCTCTTCCCACACCCATCTTCAGCATCCTGCAGCACCATTCAGCATGCTGGCTTTGGATCTTTCACCCTCAATAGCCACATGATTTCTTAAAGGCCAAATGCAGGGCCAGGAACCTAAAACAGAAAGGCTTGGTTTTGTTTGATTTCTAGAAACTTCTATTTAAATAATAAGAGAGAAAATTATAGCACACAGGCATGGAGTGGGGAACAATATTTGGTGATAGAAGCATCATTTTCCTGCTTTCCCTCCTCTTGAGCCACAAAGAAACTTGAGGCAGGATAGAGGATTGCAGTGGTCTTGATTGAAGTGTGCTGTCACTTCAATCCTCCCGGCCCGCATCCAAGGAAGCTGCCAAGTGGGAAGGAAGTAGTGGCCTGGAAGATGCACCAAGGTGAGCATGACATGCTTTGTGAAACTGGGACACTTGGAAGTAAAGAGGGCGCTATTAATAGTTACCTGGAGACAACAGTGAGAACTGGCAAAGTCCACTGCAAACCACCGTGCATTCTCATCCTGACCATCCGTCCAGCATGATGAAGGCCAGCATCCACAACCCTTCCACAGCAGTGGTGCCCACCTTCAAAAGCCACGCAGCAGTGACTGAGGAAATTGGCAGCCAGGAGAGCTGGGGCTGAGACTGACGGGGGTCCTGGAGGCTCATGGATGGGAGGAAAAGGAAGTGGGTGGGCTGCCCTGAAGTGTGGACCTGTGAGGAATGAGGAATGCATGAGTTCCTGCCATGGTCAAGATAACATGTAAGGCACCTAGAGACGTGGATCACCTCACAGAGAAGAGAAACGCGGAGAGAATCCAAAGCAGATGGAGCTGACACTCGAAAGTGATTGTGTAGAATTGGCAAATTTTGTTCTATCAGTGGCAATGAAAGTTTTGTGGGCTTGACACTGAGGAATGAGTGATGTTTTTGCATTCCTGACTGCTGTGACTATAAACTCCCACCATTTTCCTTCATTTCAGTGTCCCCCTGCCTCCCTCTGACCATTCAGAACATTCCCAGGTAAATTAAAGACTGGCAGGCCAGGACAGGCAGAGCCTCCAGGGAGGTCATAGAATGTGGGCCTCCAAGTCTCAGCATGGAGAAGATCATGCCAGGGCCTTTTCCAAGGGCTGCTGCCTCCAGTCAAAACAACAGTGATAATGACCACAATTATTTGTGCCCATGTGGTACCTGATCTCAATCATTTCCACAGGCATTCTCATTTCTCTCTACATTTTTAGATGAGGAAATGGAGACCCAGAGAGGTTGAATGACTTGCTCCACTCAAAACAGTTTTTGGTGACTCAAACCCAGATGCTGTGTTCCTGGGCATGTATATTCCTTCACTGACCCCCAGCTGCCAAGTGGGGGATCATGTCTCAGAAGTGTGCAGAAGGATCTTTCCCCACACAGATAGTCTAGATGCTATCAAGACAGGTGAACTCATGGCTGTCACCCATGACAACACATTGACAGGGGTTCCCATGGCCAGTGCCCCTCACTCTTATTGTCGGATACACTGATCTCCCTTATTCAGTTTCACTCTCTGCGGTCTCAGTGACACAATCAACCAGCATCATCATGGCTCCATGAACCTCCTTCTGATGTATTGTCAGTAGATCAGTAGTAGCCTAACACTAGGATCAGTGCCTACCTCATCTTCCTCACGTGAACTCATCACAAAGGCCTTGTATCGTCTCACATCATCTCAAGAAATACAGTACAATACGATACCAGGAGATAAAGAGAGACACCATAATCATATTACTTTCATTACAGTATGTTGTTATCTTGTTCTATTTTATTGTTTTTATTGTTGCTTATCTCTTACTGTGCCTAATTCATAAATTAAACTTTATTATAGGTATTATAGGTATCTATAGGGAAGGGAGAGAAGGAAAATGATGCTTATATCATCAAATATTATTCCCCACTCCATGCCTGTATGCTTCAAGTTTTCTCTCTTATTATTTAAACAGAAGTTTCCAGAAATCAATCAAACGCTGGCCTCTTGAAACATATCCCCAGTGGAATCAGAGAAGCCTGTTGTATTAATAAACAGCATGCTGGTTATTTGCTCTAACAAAGCCTTGGATTTTTTTTTAACCTGCCTGATACAAGCCTGAATTTTTCCTTCCTGTCAATTTGCTCATAATGAATTACTGTTGATCATCTGTATTTCCCTTTAAATATGTACAACAGGATAGAGAGTCACTGCCTTGCTACCACATTTCTGCTGCGTTAACATGATACATGTTCCTTTTAGGATATCATCAATGAAAGAAAATGCAGTCCATCTTGATTGATTTTAGAACTTTGCTACTTATTGACTATGCAAAAGCATTTGATTGTGTGGATCATAACAAATTATGGATAACACTTCAGAAAATGGGAATATCAGAACACCTAATTGTGCTCATGAAAAATCTGTACATGAACCAGGAGGCAATTGTTCGAATAGAACAAGGAAACACTGAGTGTTTTAAAGTTGAGAAAGGTGTGCGTCAGGGCTGTATACTTTCACCCTATCTCTTCAATTTATACGCTGAGCAAATAATCCGAGAAGCTGGACTTTATGAGGAAGAACATGGCATCAAGATTGGAGGAAGACTCATTAACAACCTGTGTTATGCAGATGATACAACTCTGCTTGCTGAAAGTGAAGAGGATTTAAAACATTTCCTGATGAAGATCAAAGACCATAGCCTTCAATATGGGTTACAACTAAACATCAACAAAACAAAAATCCTTACAAGTGGGTCAGCACGTAACTTCACAATAAATGGAGAAAAGACTGAGGTTGTCCAAGATTTTGCTTTGCTTGGCTCTATAATCAACACCCGTGGAAGCAGCAGTCAAGAAATCAAAAGACACATTTCTCTAGGAAAAGTTGTGGCAAAAGATCTCTTTAGAGTATTGAAAAGCAAAGATGTCACATTGAAGATGAAGATGCGTCTGACTCATGCCATGGTATTTTCAGTGGCATCATATGGTTGTGAAAGCTGGACATTGAACAAGAGAAACAGAAAAAGAATTGATGCTTTTGAATTGTGGTGCTGGAGACGTCTATTGAATATACCATGAACTGCCAAAAGAACCAACAAATCTGTCCTAGAAGAAGTGCAACCAGAGTGCTCCTTGGAAGCAAGAATGGCCAGACTGCATCTCACATATTTCGGACAGGTAGTCAGAAGAGATCAATCCCTGGAGAAGGACATCATGTTTGGGAGAGTGGCAGGTCAACTCAAAAGAGGAAAACCCTCCACCAGATGGATTGACACAGTGTCTGCAACAATGGGCTTAAACATCAATAAGACGGTTTGCCTGGCACAGAATCGGCAAGTGTTTCTATCTGCTGTACATAGGGTTGCTATGAGTCTGACTCGACTCGACAGCACCTAACAACAACAACTTATAAAGCACAGAGCATTTCCCTTTTAAAATATGTAAGTATTTGCCAAACAAAGAAAACACATCAAACCCATCAGCAAAATGGAAGCAGAAATGTGTGCCATCACTGCTATCGCTGTTTTAAGGAAACACCAAGAAAAAAAAGGGGGGGCGGGCATTCTAAATGATCTCTCAGTAGCCTCTTACAGAAGTCTGGAGACTGGGAAATCACCTGCTGCTTCTCTCTTTCTCTATTTTGAAGAAGACTAAGCATGGTTCCAAGAAGAAAAGCAGAGAGTGTGTAAAATGGGAGGGCATTATTTTCTTGTTTTTAAAGGTAGTCAAGTCCTAAGGACGGTCAGGCAGCCAGGACCAATGAAATCTTGTGATTTTATAAGGAACATTTGGGATGTAAGATCAACAATAAGCCAGGCCTAACCAGGTCCCTTTATTGCTATAATCTCCTCAAACTTGTCCCTTTAAAACTTTAAAAACCACTAGCAAAGGGAAGCAAAGACTGCAGAAGGTGGAAATGAGGAGGAGAGTCAGTATAGAGGGATAGAGGGGGAGAGGATAGTCTCCATGTAAATCGTGCAACTTCATGAGTACATGGGAAAAATAGGGGAACATAACCCAAATATGCATGAGTTTTACTGCATATTAGTCATAAGGTTCCATAAACCTTGTAAGTTGATAAAAGTAACCAAAAGTGATATAATAGTTGAATAATTAAAAAAGCAAATGCTGTATTACTCTGTACCCCACCAAGATTTACCAATAAAGGGGGGGGGAATAAAAAGAAAAAAAAAATCTTTGAAAACCACTCATCAATGCACTCACTTAAAGGAGATTTCTAGCTCATAGCAACAGTTTTGGGGATTTAATATCTATATCCACTCCTCCGTTGTCAGAGTTCTACTGATTTTGGTCCAGGTGCTGTTTATATTCCATTGCCTTGGTTCCAATCCTAGAGCTGATGCAAATTCAACACTCACAATAAGAATAATGCACTGAGGCTGTGTGTGATTCAGTAAAAACTCAAAGATTTCTTCAGCCTTACACTGAAAAAAATGATTAACAGCCCACACTTCTGATGAGTTATTCCCACCCTTCCATACACTCACATTGCCTTGCTGTTAGCAAAAGAAACACCATTCCCAACGTAGAGGAATCCTGTTTTGTGTAAGATTAAAACCTACCTAAATATTGTGAATGGGAGAAGGACGTGGCAACCCATTCCTGAGGCAATCCTGAAAGAGTCAGCCATTGAAAACCCTATGAGGGTCGCTGTGAGTCAGACATGACTCGACGGCACCTAACAACAACAACAACAACAACAACAACAACAACAACAACAAATTGTGAAGATGCCTTTCACTGATATTTTCCAATATGATGATCAAGGGGAGACTCATTAATAAAATCCACAACTGTTACCAGTGAGTGAGAGAGTAGATAGCAAAATTAAAGCATTGCATGTGTTCAAGGAAGCGGTCGTCTAATGGAAAGGGAGCCTGAGAGACCTCATAAATCTGGAGAAGCAGCATGTACATGCCTGTAATCTCAGCAACTCAGGAGGCGGAGGCAGAAGGATCGCAAGTCTGAGGCCAGAGGGAGCCTGCACAATGTAATGAGACTCCATCTCAAAACAAAAAATAAAAAGCCAGGTGGGGTCCAGCTCAGTGGGGGAGCATTCAGCTAGCATGCACAGGCCTTGGGTTCAACCCCCCAGTACTGAAATTTTTTTTCTGGAGAGGCAGGTGTTTAATGGACATCAGACAGAGGTGGGTAGATCCAAGCCACAGGACGAGTGTACGATTGGGAAAGCTATTCATCCTTTCTAAACCCTGTGTCCTCATTGGCACAAGAGGAACATACAGCCTATGAGGTCTCTGTGAAGGTTACAGATATTGGATATAAAGCATTTGAGACATAATAAGTGATCGATAAAACATCTTGTCATTTATTGCCATATTATTTCTATTTTAATACCTAGTGTGCTTTTGAGATGTGTAAAAGCACCCATACCTCATTTATTTAATGGTATAAATGTACATTGAAGTGTTTGACCCATTTTTTTTTAGAGTCTGATTTATAGAAGCTGTTTTTACTGTGATTGCCCCGTTCTCATGATGTTCAGGTCATATCACCAGGGAACTCTTTTTTTCTACAGTGTCTATGTGACCTAATTTAGGACACACTCTGTGCAGGCTGGCTAAGGACAGAAAGACTGGAAACCTAGACGTTCCTCTACGGATAGCTGAGATGCCTAAGGCACTGGGGCCAGTTAGGAAACCCATTACATGCGTTGGGACAATGCAGGAGGAGGACCAATAGGGCAGCAGATCTGCCCCTGCAGCGATGATGTAGCAGGGGGGGATTCGACCAATGACAGGGTTGCACACTCCCCAGAACTGCTCATAACTCACGGTGCTTTGATCATCCATATCAAAGTGGTCCTAGAAAAATGCTGGGATTTAGCTCAGTGGGTAGAGCACTGCACTGCAGTCTCTGAGGTCCCGAGTTCAATTCCCAGCACCGCAAAAATGGGAGAAGGGCCTGGCAACCCACTCCCAAGGCAATCCCGAAACAGTCAGCCATTGAAAACCCTATGAGGGTTGCTATGAGTCGGATACTGACTCGACGGCACCTAACAACAACAACAACAACAGAAAAATGCTAGAATACCCTGTAGGACTCTCAATTGCTATAAGGAAGAGAGGCTCATTTTCTTTTCTTTTTCTCTTCTTTATTTCTTTTCTCTTCTTTTCCTTTCTCATTCTCATTGTTCTTAAACAGATTGAATATCCTTTATTTGAAATGCTTGAGACCAAAGTGTTTTGAATCTAGTATATTTTTATTTTGGAATAGTTGCATGCACATAATGACATATCATGGGCAGACAATTCAAGTATAAATGTGAAATTCATTTATGTTTTATATATACTTTATACACAAAACTGAACATAATTTTATTTTATATTTTTAGTGTACCTAAATTTTGACTGTAACCTATCATACAAGGTCAGGTGTGGGATTTTCCACTTTTGACGTCATATCAGCTTTCAAAAGTTTTCAGATTTTGACCCTAAGCACTCTTTAGTTTTCAGATTTTAAATTTTAAGATTAAGGAGAGTCAAGCTATATTGAGCACACAGAGTTTTTTGCTTCTCAAAATGTAGTTCAAGTATCAGCTGCACAGTCAATAGGAGCTTGTTGTTGTTGTGAGCTCTTGTTGTTAGGTGCCATCGAGTCGTTGTCTGACTCATAGCAACACTATGTACAACAAGTGAAGCAGTATTATCAGTGCTTCTCTGATATTCATAGGGGTTTCAATGCCTGATTGTTTTTTGGGAGTGGGTTGCTGGGTCCTTCTCCCAAGCCTACAGCACCTGGTGTGCCCAGGTGGTCTCCCATCCAAGTACTAACCAGGCCCAACCCTACTTAGCTTCCAAGGTCTGATGGGATCAGATGCCATAGTGGAATGGCTGCAGGCTAGGGGCTTATTAGAAAAGAAAAATCATCCAGGTTTACTAAATCAGGGTCTGCATTTTTAAAATAAGATTCCTGGGTGGTTCATTTGCACCCCAAGATTTGAAAAACGTTAATCTGCACATGTTGGGAGGTGATGTGTATGGAATGATGGAACAGGATGGCAAATGTACATTTTTTTAAGTGAGGAAGCAGAGTCGGAACGGTTTATTAACTTTCCTAACTTCATTCTCCCAAATCCATGCTCTCCCCTTATTATTCTGTCATTTTCCTTATTTGAAAAGTAAGTACTCTTCAAACCTGAGTAGGATGCTGATTAAAGAACAAATATGTTTGCAGTGTAAATTTCCTCTTGACAAATAGCAGCTAGCAGGATTAGTACGGGTCTTTCCCGTGCCTGTTACCCACCCTGATGCATCCTAACTGGAGGGACCCACCTAGCCTCTTCTCTTCTACCTTCCTTGGGCCTAATGAAAGAGTCATTCTGCCCTGGAGAACGCCCAGGCCAACCAGCCTGGATCTGTGGTCTTTCTACCTCTTACCTTACTGCCAATTCAGTTTAGTGTAGCCTAATGATAACAACATAAAGACCCACAGAATCATAGACTTTCAGGCCTGATGCAACATTATAGTGTGTGAAGAGGCTCTTGACTTTACAGCCACATAGACTGATACCAGGAGGGCTTGGAGATGTTTCTGTGGGGGTCCAACTATAAAGCACAAAGGAGGCTAAGGAAGAGACTCATATTTATTGAATGTATTGAGCAATTACCATGTGCCACACTGTGGGTTTGCGCACATTCCCTTGTCCTCCCAACCACCCTGCAATTTGGGTCTATTCCTGTCATTTCCAAAAGAGGGCGCTGAGGATTACAGATTGTCAACCACATGCTAGGAATAATTTAATGGTTGTGTTGGGACCCAGGCCTTGGTCTCTCTGCCCACAAGCCTCTTGCCTTTTTAAAACTAAGTAGTGCTAGTTCTCTATTGGAGAGACAGAATGAAAATCTGAGGAAGAGATACAATATGGTCTGAATTTGAAAATATTCCAAGTAAATACTGTCTCGGATACACTGGAAGGTGCCCTTTCCTAAGATCTCTCCACCACAGTTGGGACCTTTGGGGGTACATGTTGTTGTTGTTAGGTGCCGTCGAGTCGTGTCTGACTCAGTGACCCTCATAGAGTTTCCAATGGCCGATTGTTTCGGGATTGCCTTGGGAGTGGGTTGCCACGTCCTTCTCCCATTTTTGCGGCACTGGGAATCGAACCCAGGACCTCAGAGACTGCAGAACAGCTCTCTACCAACTGAGCTAAATCCCAGCCCTTTGGGGAACATAGAACACATGATAAACAGTGAAATATGCTACAAAAATCCGAGCTTCCAAATGGCTTCTTCTGATAGCACAATGGAAGAAGGAGAAAAGAAAATAAAGACTTCCCCTGTCAAAATAAAATGTAGCTGACTTCAACCAAAGCAGGTTTTCCTGGAATGTCTAATTATTAAGCTAGAGGCTGTTATTGAAAAGTCAAGCATTCCATTCTCTTCGCTCCAGCAAGAAGCCCTTTGGAAATTCAATTCAGCAACAGAGGGGGAAAAAAATCCTTCACCAGAGTTTGCAAAATTCAGTTTTATTTGAAAGGTAATCCTGCCATCTTCTTGGCAAGAGCTGCACAGCATGCATAGGAAATAAAACCAGGTGACCGGCCAGTTCCAATGACATTCTGAGGACTCCAGACGCTCCTGGCCCTGACAAGGCCTTCCCTAGCTCAGCTGGAGATGACAGGTACAGGGCAGGAAATGAAAAAGCAGGCTCATTGTTTCTCTGACTCCAATAGCCTGATAACATTCTTAAATATTCCTATTTCTATTATTAATGCTAGTGAATATTTATTGAGCCGTAACTATGTGCCTTGGGAGAAGGACCTGGCAACCCCCTCCCAAAAATCAATCTGCCATTGAAAACCCTATGAACAGCAGAGAAGCACTGACAATAGTGTTTCCCCTGTTGTACAGAGGGTCGCTATGAGTCGGATACCGACTCGACGGCACCTAACAACAACAACAACTATGTGCCAGGCCTTTTGCTAAGTACTTAGCATGCATCTCCTCATTTAAATGTCACAAAGACTCTATGAAGTAGGTAACCCTGTTACCTACGTCTTATAATAAAGAAACAGAGTTGGAAAGCTTCAATAATTTAGTCAAGAAAGAACGTCCGTTTTGTGCCTCCTATTGAACCAGAGAGGAGCCATTTCCTTAGGTCCCTTTGGCAAGAAGAGAAGAAAAGGCAGCCTTTAAAGCACTTGCTGTGTGTTCAATGCCATGCTAGGCACTTTGTCCCTTACCGCATCTTCCTCACAACTAGCCTGGTTTCTGTAAGACAGCCCTATTATCTGTAAGAGTTAATGAAGAGCTAGGAAGTTTAACTCCACAGCTAGCGGATGTTTGAGTAGTGATTCGACACACATCATCTGCTCTAATAATACCCTTTTTCTGTACATACTATGTGTACATAGATGATGGGACTCCTACTTCTATGATGGCAGCTACATGATTTGGAGCCTAATTTTCCTGTTCTTAAAAGAGAAATAACATCCCTTTCCTAAGTAATGAAGGTTCGACTAAGATAATGTATGAGGAATCCTTAGATGCTACTTTTTCATACACACACCTGCAGCTGTAGCCCTGTGGCTTCCGATCCCGTCAGATCTCGGAAGCTAAGCAGGGTCGGGCCTGGTTAGTACCTGGATGGGAGACCACCTGGGAACACCAGAAGCTGTAGGCTGGGAGAAGGAGCTAGCAACCCCCTCCTAAAAATCAATCTGCCATTGAAAACCCTATGAACAGCAGAGAAGCACTGACAATAGTGTTTCCCTGTTGTACAGAGGGTCGCTATGAGTCGGATACCAACTCGACCGCACCTAACAACAACAACAATTCATACACACACTTCCATCCTCTCGGCCATAGCTCTCTCTGCTAGGCAACACTGCTTTGTGTCTTATGGGGATATCCAGAGGATGCTGTCCTGTGGCAGCCCAGAGCCTGTGCATTCCACCCTGAACTCAGTCTGGGTGGACCTGGCACGTGCTGGCTGTTCAGTAAATGTTGGTAAGTTTCTCCTGCTGTTTTCAATCATAGGAATTACACATCCCTTTAGAAAGCTTTGAATCTCTTAAGGCAGTAGTCCCCAACCGTTTTGGAACCAGGGACTGGTTTTGTGAAAGAATTTTTCCACCAACCAGAGGTGGAGCTCAGGCCATACCTGAGTGTGTGTGTGTGTGTGTGTGTGTGTGTGTGTGTGTGTGTGTGTGTGTGTGTGTGTGATGAGGGGGAGCAGGTGCAAAAATAGATGAAGCTTCCATTGCTGGCCTGACACCCACCCCTGCTGTGGGACCTGGTTCCTAACATTCATACTGCTCCACAGCCCAGGGGTTGGGGATCCCATCTTGAGGGATCATTAGACCTGTTGACAACCTTTAGTTGACTTCAATCTGTCAATTCACAAATCCTGGGCACAAATTTAGTCTCCTCTTCAAAACCCAAACCCTCAAACTATTGCTTCTCCTGCCTCTGCCTCCCTAGTGATGGGATTGCATTATCATTTATCTTTGAGGATCCACTTCCTGTAGTAAACAACACTGATTAGATCTTGCTGTTTGATATTTCATTTTCACCAACAATTTTTGAACAATATACAACAGAAGAGGCATTCATACCCACACCCGTGGCATTCAGCCATCACAGGAATTGAGCAGTGCCAGAGCTGCAGTTTTGCCTTCCTGGTCCTCCAGTCAGGTATACCTGGCCTGCCTGAAGTTCATGTGAACCACAGAGATGAGAAACCCATTGCACTGTCTGAGCCGTGCCCAACAGTGCAGACCAGTCAGTGAGGGCATTTACAGAGACCTGTGACAAGATGACAGGTGAGCCAATACCACTGTGAGCATCCAGGATTTGGATGAGGAAATTTAGACCTGCATTGCTTGTGAGCTGGGCATTTTATCAGTACTTCAGAGTATAAGAAAAGGTTTCAAAGGATTACAAAGAGTATAACATTATTGACCCATACGACGTACGGTTTCACATAAGTTTATTGTTTTTCAAAATGTTTCCCCAACCAGAAGCATCAATCTCACCTGGAAAATTCCTAGAACCTAAAGTTCTGATGTCTCAGAAGCAGAGTCTGAGCATCATTTCCATGGCCCAATCTCATCTAATCCTGTAAGAGAAAGATAATGCCTTCCAGCAGAAGCTATCTACTCACCTGGATGCCCTTCTAGAACCCAGGCCCTGTCACAAGGCCCTGGGACAACCCCATCAGGATGAGCCTTGAAGCTCCTCTGGGTCATTTGGTTAATGCCACACATGGGGGAGATGGGGATGTAAAGAGCCAGGAAGTACCCTGAATGTGGGAAATGAAAGCCAGGACCCACACTGGGCCCAGAGAACCCTACCCAGAGGGCACTGTCAGCCCTGGCTAATTCAAAACACCAGAAGGCCACTTAGAAATTTTTGAGGAAGAGATTTCAAAGCAGAGGAGTGTGTGAGGCCAGGGGCCAGGGGAAGGGACAACAGATGGCACAGGGCCTGGGGCAAAAGCCCTGCTAGCCCAGGTCTAAGGGCCACTGCATTTGGTTTCCATAGGCAAACTGTCACCATGTATTAATCTAAACCAGCTTTTACTCCTTGTAGGACAGTCTGTGTAATGCTCACGGATCCCAGCTTAACATTTCCCATGTAGGGAGAGCTCAGAAAAGTTCGTTAGTTGGTCCACACATAAATTGGATGTGACTTTTGTTTGTTTGTTTGGTTGGTTGGTTGAAGGTTGATTGTTTTTTTGAGACACGGTCTTGCTATGTAACCCAGGCTAGCCTCAAACTCTTGATCCTCCTGCCTCTGCCTCCCAAGTGCTGGGATTACAGGTGTGAACCAGCACACCCAGCTGGTTGTTTTCAATTAAAGGAAAAAACATGCTATTTTGTGCTGAACTAACAACCCCCACTCACTGTGGGAAGCTCAGATGTGTCAAAAAGCAATCACAGCAAGTCAGTGTCAGACCTGAAATCAGGGAGTTACTAATCAGGTCTTTCTGACTCTAAATACCAGCTCTCTCTAATATACTACATTGCTCTTGGACCATCAGACACCATGGAGACCTGAGCTTGGAGAGGTTGGATTAGGTAAAACCTAAATAGCGTGCAGGAAGCATTCAAAAAAGCCTTAGAGTAGGAATCTTAAACTAAAGAACCTAAAACCAACTAGGGTTACTCCCCTCCTGCCAACTATCCCTTATCCAGACTGCTGTGGTTTTAAAACAAAATAGAACTCCCACAGAAAATGGGGTCTAATTCCTCTCCCCAAGATTGATTTCAGTGTTTCATTTCTGATAATTTGACTGTGGCAAAAAGAAATGCTTACTGTTTTCTAACCCACAGCTATACCTCCTTGGAGTCTGATCCCATCAGATCTCAGAAGCTAAGCAGGGTCGGGCCTGGTTAGTACTTGGATGGGAGACCACCTGGGAACACCAGGTGCTGTAGGCTTGGGAGAAGGACCTGGCAGGCCACTCTCAAAAAACAACCAGCTATTGATAACCCTATCAATAGCAGAGCAATACTAACAATAGTGCTGGGCATGGCAGTATTGGATAGTGTTTCATCTGTTGTACATAGGGTCACTATGAGTCATCCTGACTTGACAGCACCTAACAACAACAACAACAACAACAACAACAACAACAACAATAACAACAACAACACTGTCTTCTAAGGTAGGTTAGAAAAAGCCTTCTGGCTTTCTGTCTGTCTTGAAAGATACATCTTAAGAGTCTTTCATCTACATATGGAAGAAGTCCAGCTACCCTGTAGCCACACTCGTGGGGGATCACATAGAAACAGAGACAGCTGGTTACAGAGACTTCTTGGCTCCAGACCCAGCCCTTTGCATCTCTTCAGCATCAACTGCCAGACATGTGATTGGGGAGCATTCAGATAATTCCATGCCCCTCCCTTCAGTCACCAAAACTGACATTAAATGTACCAGAGCCATGCTGCCCCAGCCAATCCCTGGCCATGTTACAGACTCACAAGCAAGAGATTGATGTTGTTCTAACCCTCAGAGTTGTGAAGTTGTTTGTTGCACAGCATTACATAACTAGAATGAAGTCCAAACCAAAGGAGGTACATGATGAAAAAGTGGGGGGCAAGTGGCAAATGTTAGCACTTAGCATAGTGGTTTTCATTATCTATAAACGACATAGTTTTGTCTATTTATCCCAATAAGGATATGGACAAGTTTATAAATTTCTCCCCTCCAGGAACACAAAGAAGCCAGTAAAATATGTGAACTGTTGAGTGGTATTAGATTTGCCAATGAAATTTAAATATTTTATTCTAAATGAGATTTTTCAAAGTATGTTCAAGGCCCTGGGTTCAGCTGCCCAATTTCTAAAAATAAATAAATAAATAAAAACGACTTGAACATGAAAGGGAGACCACATTAAAGATGTTAAGAGAAACAATTTCACTTGTGGGAATATTCCTAAGAAATCAATTAAGAACTTGTGTAAAATGTTAGCTACAAGAAAGTTCATAGGAAAATTGCTTAAAATTATTCAAAAAATTACAATAACCTACATGATTGGAATAGGAGATCAGATAATTAAATATCAACACATTTGATAGGCAAGAGATAGAAGTATAAGCATGGAATTGTGTTCCGTGATATACGATGATATAATTATTGAAACAATTAGATTATAGTATACACAATAAAATTCCACTTTTGTAAATCTACATATGTCTAAGTTATTGTTGTTGTTAGGTGCTGTCAAGTTGGGTCTGACTCATAACGACCCTTATTTACATGTACAACCCAAATATACATAGATAAAAATCTGAAAGAAAATACAGCAAAATGTTGGCAGTAATAATCTCTGAGAGTTTACATTATGTGTATTTTTCATTTTGCTCATTTGTGTTTTCTGTTTTCTAAAATAACTATGTATTGTTTTATATCTTTTTTAACTAAAGTAAAATAATAGCAGAAATTGGTGTGAGTTAGCATTGGGTGTAATCAGGAATGCTCTGTGACCTTGGTTTCCTAAGAGCACAAAATAAATATATGAGTAAATTAAATACAAGGCTAAAGGCAAGCTAGAGTGAAGACAGAGAAATACTACATGAGTTACTAAGGAGTTTATTCTTAAGCAATATTGTTAGGTGCTGTAGAGTCAGGTTGGACTCATAGCGACCCTATGTACAACATGGAAAGTTAAAACCTTTTTGTTTGCCGAAGAGACTTGAGCACAATTGCTATTTAGACAGATGTTTCAGGGGTAGAACTGAGCTTGATGTCAAATTGGATTAGATAGAAAGAAGGGAAGTAGAAGCCAGTGTTTACAGCTATAAGGTTGAAAGCCTAACAGAGGGAACAGATGGTGATGGACTGGCCTAAGGAAGAGGAGGAAGCATCTGGAAAAGCAGAGAGAAGGCATTGAGTAAACTGGACTTTAGAACTGGGCTCTCACAGCCACGTAATGCCTGTCTACTTTTGGAAAATTGATGTGGATACTTTTCAGAGGACACACCTAAAAAAAGAAGATTGTACATGTGAAATTTATACGATTCTTATAAGCTTCAAATTCCCGGAGCTAATATTAGATTTCAGAAGCCAAATTTAAAGAGGAGCTCTAAATCCACATAAATTTTTAGTAGTTTGAGATGTATAAATAAAATTTTTGTTGTTGATGTTCTGTTTTGATAGGGTCAGATTTTCCGTTTGACATGAAAAGAGTTCTTGGAGTGAGACCTGGAGAAACATTTGTCCAAGAATCAAAAGAAACTATAGAGAAAGTAATTCCTTTAATCTTGAGCATCTAAAGCTGAAAGGCTATTAAAAGATCACAAAATCCGAAAATGGCGCAAAAGCAAATGAGAAGCATAACATGTTTTAATCTTTTCATTGATATTTTAGTATAATTCTTGACTAATTTATTCTTTGCTCTTTTCCAAAGAGTACGCTTGTTTTATCTCCTTAATATATTCATAGTCACTTATAATTTCAGATAAGCTCTTTTTGTTCATTCTAAACTGGATTTTAGTGAGAAAGCACAGAACTGAATGCTAAACAGTCTTCTTATTGACTTTATGATCTCCTCTACAGACTGGAAATTTGGTACAAGGCAACTTCATTCTGCATAATCTCTAACCTCACAGGGCATGTTTTTGATTAAAGAACAAAAGACTAGCCTGTATTCTGAGTCTTTGAACAGAGAGAGGTGTTCAAATAGAAGAGCCTAGCCATGTGTAAGAACCGTGAGAAAGTTTACCCTAAAGAGAAATAATGGATTGATGTTCTGTCAAAAGCTATTTTGCATTGACACCCTGTGATCAAATGACTCACCCACCACAATACTAAAAACTGACTGACTGAAAGCTTAATACAACCCTCAGTGCATTTTCTCTCTCATTTTTACAGAAGGAAATAAGTCTATAGACCCGTAGAGATTTTCAAGTTTCGACTGTGAGTGCTTATCCAGCTCCCTTTAAATAAGCCAAGCAGATGTTAGCAGAAACCAGATATTGTCATATGGATTCAAATAGAGACATTTTCTCAAAAGACAGATCTGGACCCACCCAGATGCCCCTGAAATCTCATTCTCTAACTGAGATGTCACAGAGAAGGTCTGGGAAGATATGAGAAGCAATGAGCCCAATGAGAGGGAGCAACATCATAGGAGTTACTGTAAAATGCGCCCTAGAAAACCTGCCTTGCTGAGGATGGTGCAGAGTGTGTGGTGCGTGTGATCCATGGGCTACTGTTTCTAAAAGCCCCCTCTTAAATGACATGGTCACAGGGAAGACAGCAGGGTGGCACAGCTCTGGGGGTGAAGGGCACCGTTACCTACACCAGCACGGGGATCTGCTTCCTTGCTTCCCATCCTTGCTGGGAAGGTCCAGCTCTCCTAGGAAAAAGGAACAGAAGCAGATCTGCTCGAAACTCCTCAGTTTACCCTCCCTGCACACACACAAGTTGCCTTTATCATTTCTCTACATTTTTATAGATAAGCAGCTTTTCTATAGTGCTTGTGGGCCATAATATCATCAAATGACAATATCAACACATGTAGATACACACTTACACTTTCACAAAACCTCTGCCAATAGGTAGGGTGCAGATTATATCACTATTTTGCTAGCCCCACACCCTTGACCCCTAGTGCTCTGGGAGGCTCCAGCCCTGTGCTCCTCCCCACCAAGAAATATTTCACAGCACTCGCTGCAGTACAACTCATCTGGGGAACAGGTATTGCGTGAATGACTCAGGCAAGCTCAGGACCTGCGCTTTGTACCAGGGAACAGAAAACTCTCAAGAGGAAACTGTAGGGTGTGGGCTTAGGGAAAGAAGCCTCCTAAACTGCTCCAATTCAAGACCTGACAGAAAGAGCCAAGGAATCTTCCACGTTCACCAATGGATCAGCCAAGCTCATAAGGAAGGGGTCCATTGAGGGCTCTGCACTGAGGGCAGTCTGAGCCAGTTCTGAGCTGTGAGGGAGCTCTCCTATGCTCTTTGGGGCATTTAGCAATACCCCTGGGCTCTCCCAGTAGCTACGAATAACACTACATCCTCAGTTCTGAGAAGGCAAAATGTCTCTAGACCTGGCCAGCGTGTCCAGGGTTGACAACCACTAAGTTAGGGGAGAAGAGTTGTAGCTCTGCTAATGACCAAAGGTTGTTTTCCTGGAGTATCCTTTGCATACCCACTCCCAAAAAACAATCAGCCGTTGAAAACCCTAATAGCGTAGAAGCATAACAGTGTTTCATCGGTTGTACATAGGGTCACTATGAGTCAGATGCTGACTCCACGGCAGCACCTAACACCAACATCCTCTGTGCTGCTATCTCACCTACAACTCAGAGAGGGCGCTATGGCCACAGTACATGGAGCACTATTCCGGAAGCAAGGATGCAGATCCCTGTGCTGGCCACATCCTCAGGACGAACACTGTCCAAGCCAAGGACCAGCTCGGAATGCAGAATTCATCCCAATGTCACCAGAGACACATACAGCTGCATAGGCAGGGCACTGCATGATTCCAGAAGGTGCCAGGCACGTAGACTATGATGGGGTGGGGCCCCTGGAATTGTCTAATGAAGCACTCCTGGATGTCACCATGTCTCAGTCATCTGCCTCTCCTGTCTGGTAGAGAGAGTCTGGGGAAGAAGGAAGAATAAAACTACTCATATCTATGTTATTGTTTTCTCCATATATATATATATATATATATACATATATATATATATATTTCTCTCTCTCCATATATATATATATATATATATCAGTAAAGCATATATATATGTATATATATACGTATATATATCAGTAAAGCATGAATCCTTCCTTATCTCAGCTTTAAAACAGAATACATTTCCAGATGGTTCCACAGTCTCAAAACTTAAAATGGAGATTCAAATCTGAAAAATCTTGTAAAATTTTTCCTTCTTCACATTTCTGTGTTGTTGCCACAACTCTCTTGGATTATTTATAAATTGGACAAGATAGGTAGTGAAGTAGAGTGAGCTTGGATGTCCCATTAGAAGGTCAAGATTTGAACCATGCTCCTAACCCAGAAGAGGTGTTTCTGGCCTTCAACAAGTCACTTTAACCCTTGATTTGGTTTTCTAGTGATAAGCTGAATTTGAATGCAATTATTCCTGCCCCACACTATTGACAAGATTAACAAAGAAGTGAGATGTGATTGTGTGTGTGTGCAGTGTAAAAAGTGAGCCACAATACAAATGCTGCTCAATCTGAAAAATAGCTGATGTTTCATAAGTTGCTGAAGATTTGATATTGTCCCTTGA
Source organism: Pedetes capensis (assembly GCA_007922755.1). NCBI lineage: Eukaryota > Metazoa > Chordata > Mammalia > Rodentia > Pedetidae > Pedetes > Pedetes capensis. The sequence continues at coordinate 31,228 of VMDO01015153.1, read as the reverse complement.
GGTGTCAAATACATCTATCTTCTAAAGGAATTCATCTTTGGAAATCCTTTCATACCCGTAATTTTAAGTACAGTTGTTCATACCTTCAAGTTCTGCTTACCCCAAAGAAAATATATTTGCCTACGATTAACCTAAGAATTCTTTTTTTTCTGATTATAAAAGCAAATGTGTGACTTTGAAATTTTTTTTAAAAAGATAGTAATAATTACAATTTCACTCTCCCAAAAGAATACTATTGGCTCATCTTTGCACATTCTTTTCTTTATTATGTAGTATATTATTTATTGCTAAGATTATACTATATACTCAATACTGTGTTCTTTTCTCCCCTAAAGGCAAAGTCATTTAAAACTCTGGAATTATTTTAACAGGCATATAATATTCCCACAAATCAGCCTTTTATAATTTACAACCTCTTTTTCTCACGAACTATTTTGATTTTGATTTTGCATCCATCATTTTAACTTCCCAATTCCTAGAAATAGAATTATAAAATGAAAGAACCTAAATTTTCTCAAAGGCCATGACTTCTGTTTCCTTTCCAGAAAGGATTATAGCAAATTTCTTAACTTTCCTCAGCACCTGGTTATCTGTCAACTAAGTGAAAATATTCCAGGGTGACCTGAAACCAGCTCTTCCCAGATGAGAGGAACCAATTCTGTGCATCTCCTCCCCCTCCACATTCAGTGACATCATACTGCACCTTGAAATGCACCGTGGGAAGGGTCTTTAGATCTTGTGGTTATCACAAGATGCTACATATCTGGACTTCGGTTTCCAGGGATCCAGTTTGTTAGCGTAGTTCAGATTTGACAGCCTCTGAAAGGCCCTCTCGGGCTGGGCTCTTCACCATGACTAACCATCCTGTAACAAAGCAATCAAAAGTCTATGATTGTTGTTGTTAGGTGCCTTCAAGTTGGTATCTGACTCATAGTGACCCTTATAGGGGTTTCAATGGCTGACTATTTCGGGATTGCCTTGGGAGTGGATTGCCAGGTCCTTCTCCCATTTTTGTGGTGCTGGGAATTGAACTCGGGACCTCAGAGACTGCAGCGCAGCACTCTACCAACTGAGCTAAATCCCAGTCCATAGTCTATGATTAGGGGACCAATAAAAATGTAATCTGCAAGACATAGTGCCTGTCATGGCACAGGGTTGAGGGTGCTTCCTCCTGTTGTACATAGGGTTGCTCTGAGTTGGACCCAATTCGATGGCACCTAACAACAACCACAGCAATTAGACTTCCTTAATTTATACATTTTGTAACATTGGAATATATGTACTTTGTCTCAACACTCTTCCTGGCCCTTAAAATGCCATAATGGTTGTGAGGCAGAGGGATTGGAGCCTGGGTTAGGAGACGGATAAGATGCAGGTCTGAATCCTAACGCTGTTGTTTGTAATGTAGGCAAAATTAGGTGAGCTATTTGAGATAATTATATTTGTTGAGTCTCTATGTTCTTATCCCAAAATATAATGATTAATGACTACCATAGTAAGATTAATGCAATGACCCTAAGACAGTATCTGGATTTAGGAAGGGGGTCTCTTTCAGTATTTGAAATCTACTAGTTTCTGTTCTATGTAAATTAGTCCATTCATTCACCAAATATTTACTAACTGACTACTATATGCCATATATTGTTTTAGATGCAGAGGACAGATCAGCAAGTCTGATGGACAATGCCCTGCCCTCTGTGGCTCACCTTCTGGAAGGGGGAAGATAGGCAAAGGATAAATAAAAATATGCAGAAGGTGACAGCATAGCTTCAGAGGGTTGGGTGCTATGGCAGGGTGGTGTGTTGGCAAACAATTAGAGGAGGGAAGTTTGTGACTTGAAATAAAGTGTTATGGAAGGTCACTCTGAATGCTTGGACTTGGTGGATAAATCTCCAGGCTTTTTTCTTCTTTGTATGTCAATTCTGATGTATTCTACACAGTTTCTCAAAGTGTCCTCTGTGGGACAGTATTCCACTCACAGATGCCCTCTATTGGTTTCCTCCACATTGCTTTATAATGACTTAATGCACATGACACTCAACCGTACTATTTTAATGTAGTATTGATAGAGGCATTATTGTGGGCCAGACAGTGCTAAGCACAATATAAAGCATTTTCTCACTATAATTCTGTCTTAACTCAGTATGACTGTCTACAGCTGTACCACCCTTGCATCTGACCTCGTCAGATCTCCGAAGCCAACCAGGGTCAGACCTGCTTAGTCCTTAGGTGGGACACTGCCTGGGAATACCAGATGCTGTAGCTATGGGAGAAAGACCCAGCAGCCTACTCCCAAAACCATTAGCCATTGAAAATCATATGAATAATAGAGAAGCACTGTCACATATAGTGCCTGGCTTGACCCAGTGTTGGGAAGTGTTTCATCTGTTGTATATACAGTCACTAGGAGTCGGATCATGGCACCTAACAACAACAACTCAATGAGTACTTAGATGTATGGTAAAAGAGGAAAATGAGAGCAGAAAGGATAAAAGTTTCAGAGACAGTAAGTGACATGATCAAGGTATTTTATTTGTTTTAAACTCTCTTTTACTCACCAAACTTTTAGCATCCTTCCAATGACCAGGTGCAGGTCCGTTTCTGTGGCTAGAATATGAACCCCTCCAGATGAGGCTCATGTCTTCATTCTTCCATAGCCTCCCCTCACATCCATCTTCCTTTCATCTCACTGAAAGCACACATCTTTGTCTGGTCCCAGCAAGAAATGAGCAAGCACTCAGTGATTTCCAAAACTTAACCAATGGAATTCTAACTCTTGCCATTCATAGACAAATAAGACTCTATGAACCACCTGGTCCAATGCAGATTTTATACCCCATTCTGCCAGGAAAATGGTCACTCACCATAAACAGGTAAATAGATAGTTTAGTGTTACTCTTTTTTTTCACTCACTTTGTTCTTTCCCTGAGAACAGTAGCTGGGCAACCCTGGCAGCTGGCACAGTTTTACATCATTGTTCCTAAGACCATGTGAAAGTTCAGCTATCCTCACCAGTTCCCTCTGCATCTTGGTTATATTGACCTAAAATATCAGCCTTCATGTCCGCAGGCTACTTGATACAATATGGTGATAGAACCATGACATTATTAAGTAATTAAGCTTCTAAATGGACAAAAGTTGCATGTGTCCTTATTACTCTGCCTTTAAATTGCAATATTAATGTGTTATGGTTAGAGCTATGCATCAATTATTGGGATTTAAATTAGAAATCTGAAAGGAGATCATAGTTTGAAAATAAATTGAGTCAATTTATGAATAAGTGTCTGCGGTATCTTTTCTCATGCCTCAAGTCTTAGAAATGTCTTCAGATATTGTTGTGATGGTTAGCATTACAATACAGGCAAGAAATACAGAAGATATGTTACATGGCTTTGATCAGAGTTCATGGTAAGACATCCATAATGATTCATCTGGTCTTCTGTTTAATACTGCAAAATTACCACATATATCCCTACATAGTTTAGTCATTAGGCAGCAACAGGAATTTAAAGGGAGCAAAATACTAATGTGAAGCTGTAGCAACTCCTAAAGTCTTCTTGATTACACCACAAACTTTATTTAAGCCCCTGTTGTGTGCATGGTGCTAGGTGGGAACAGTTCCTCCCTACTCCTGACTCCTTCCATCCTGATGGAGCTCAGTTAGCATCAAATCTGTGGGCTCTCTCCAAGGTTCCCTCACTCCCAAAGGAGAGTGGAGTGGTATTGCTGGACTCAGGCATCTTATCCATCATTTTCTCTGGGAGTGAGATGACCATCCGGTATAGGAGTTGTCAGTGTTTTTCCAGGACCCAAGTCTTTCCCAGGCAGCTCTCATTATAGTGAGGTAAAATGCCTTAGTCCTACATTACTTCTGACTGCACGACTAGGCTACTTAATTCTTAGGATCGGATTTAGGAAACCCGTAGCCTCAACTCAGTATTTCTCATTATAAAGATGGTATCTGGGCCTCTCATTTGCTACTCTTTGGCTTATATCCTGTTTGATTATAAACTCAGAAGGAAAAGAAGAATATCATTTGTTTGGTGTTTTCTCAATGACTACAACATTTCATAGACAGGGAATTGGAAAGTTCCACACCACAAATTAAGCAAAGATATGGAATTGAGGGAGGGCAAGATGTCCATGCAGAGGGACTCTCAGGATGGCCATGAAGGATGGCTGTGTGCCCTGGCCTATAGTACACAGGCAAGGCATGCTGATCTTGATAGCTTTAGAGTTTTATAGGAAGTCAACTTGACTAGCCATGGCTGAGGCCAATGGATGGAAGGCTGTAAGCTGGCAACAGGCTCTGCTGACCTTGATGAATGACTGAGGTTTATGGCAGCCTTGTTCATAGACTTGAAACTGTTTCTCTAGAAGGCAAATAATCTTGGATTTGTAATGGTGTTTAAAGAATCATACAATATGGTATTTATTATAAAGCAGGGCCATGTTTGAGGAAGGTCCAACATAGCCACAGTCATGGACATGAATACAACCTGATGCCAGAACTGTATAAATACTTTAAAAATAAACAAAAATTAATTTTGTATAGTTTCCTCTGTGTCTTGATTACATTGACTCACAATACCCCAGAATTCAGCAGCCACCTGACTCTGAATAGTGAGATTCAGAAAGCATTTACTGAGCACTTACCATGTGTCAGGGCCTCTACTGGGAATCAGATGTACAGAGATGAACAAGGCAAAGTACACTGAGCTCACAGTGATCCCTTCAGAGGCCATCACAGCACAAGATGGTGGATGCCATCATCAGAGCAGCCACGGCCTGCAGCAACAGCTCACAGGAAGAGAGCTGAGGCGACATTATGAATGAAGTTAACTGGAAAGCTCCATGGAGAAGAGACACATTCCTTAAGTCTTTAAGGGACCAAGGGAAATAGATGATAAAATGAAGACAGAGAGGGGAGGAATATTCCAGGAAGAGCCTCCATTTCTCAGCAGAGATGAATTCAGAGAATTATAAATGACCTTGCTGGACGGATGGAAGACCACCAAAGGTCAGAGAAGAGGGTCAGGAAAGAAATATAAATAGGGAATATGAACAGAATGAGTGGGAGCTTTACTAGAGAATTTAATTAGGAAGTGGAAATATGAGATATGGACCTAAGATGACTCTTGCTGCAGTGCAAGAAATAAAATGCAGTAAGCAAGCTGGAGGCAAGTAGGCCATTAAGAGATGGCTGCAGTTCAGGTAAGTTGTGGTATTGTCCCAGAAGAGGGGATCTGGGAGTTTATTCTTTCACACCTTTACTTGCGCTGTATACATTCATTTATGCAAAAGATATTATCTAAGTACAGAAAATATTCTCCAGGTACCATTCTAGCTATGGAGATACAGCCATAAATTGTGGGGAGACAGAGAAAATAAATATGTAGCCCATAAAGTAGAGGTAAGTGTGACAGAGAGAAGTGCTGGGGCAAAGAGGTGCTGATGGATTGGTGAATAAAGAGGAAAGGACTGGTCTGAAGTCTATATTGAAGTGGGAATTGACAGGAATTAGTAGACAATTCCCTGGCTGGTGTGTGTTTGTGTGCTGTGTGGGGGGCTTGAAAGGAGGTAAAGGCAGAAGGAAAAGGAAATGTTTATGATGGTTCCCAGATTCCTGATTTCAATGACTATATGGCCCAGACATACTTCTAGTAGTCAGAGGAAATAGAGGAGACGTCACTGCTTCCACTGGAGTTTAACATGCCCAAACTGCTGGGTTCCATGATACATGCCTGTGATCCCAGAGACTCAGGAGACTGAGGCAGGAGGATTGGAAGTTTGAGGCCAGCTTGGGTACATAGTGAGTTTGAGGTCAGCCTGGTCTATATAACTGAATATTGTCTCAATAAAACCTAAAATAATAATAATAATGATAATGATAATTTTAAAAATAAAAAATGTAAATGGGTGAATCTCACAATGATTTTTACATGCATTTTGAGTAATTCCACTTTGAGATTAAAAATACTTACTCTGCGTTTTGATGTTCCAACCAGCTACTATTTCCAATCGCAGCTCAAAAAGGAAGAAATTGTGGGGCTGGAGAACAGCAACAAAAACATAAAAATCTTTCTTGTTCAAAGACACAAATATATGAAGGAGAAAACACTGTGGTAAAATAGTCAATGAATGCTATAGAAAACTCTTTTCAAGACTTCCTTCGCTCATTTTAACTTGCCTGCCTCCTTTAGTCCACAGTCCATCCCCATTCCCAGCTGAAGTGTCTTTCCCTCTAGCCAGACCCCATTATCTTGGAAAACCATGTGTTACCCCATATCTCCTTCCAGCTTCCCCAGCTCCTACTGTGTTCCAGTCCCCAAGCTTTCCCTCCTCATCGTACATTGGAAATTGCTCTTCTGCCTTGAAGGGGAGTGGTTAGCTACTTTGATAACTCATTCATCCATTCATTTAAAAAACTGAGCACCAATTAAATATTCTAGATGATAAGGCTACAAAGACATAGACAGATAGGTAGATAGACCTCAAATTTCCTTCATGAAATAGATTGTAAAGTGGAGATAATGGCAGGAATTGAAACAGAAAATCCCAGTACAAATCAGAAAATGCCTAATGATATAAAAGAAGCACAAAGTCCTACAATACCATGTTTTTTAAAAAGAAAGAGAAGAGCACTGCTGGCACTTACTATACTCTAAGTACTAGGATGCAGGTATTAGTGCATCCTCCCTTCATATGACTAGTGCCTTCTTGTCCTTCAGAAATTTGTTCATGTCTTTAATAGAAGAATGGATAAAAAAACTATGGTATATATACACAATGGAATACTACTCAGCAATCAAGAAAAATGACATAGGTCATTCGCAGCAAAATGGATGGAATTAGAGAAAATTATTTTAAGTGAACAAACACAAGCTCAGAAAGAGAAACACCACATGTTCTCACTCATATGTGGGAGCTGAATCAAAATTATAAGAAGGAAAAATCCTATTCAAAGGTTGGATCAAAATAAAAGGGGGAAAAAGATAAGAATGGCATCAATATAAACAGTCTAGAAAATGCATGCAACTATTCTGACAAGATAAAAACAAAGATCACTACAGGAAAAGTTTCTATCTTAAACAGAACTGGAACCCAAGGACATATAGAAAAATATTACCAAGTAAAAGATAGAGAAGTCTTAGATGGGGAGGGTGTGTGGGGGGAAACATAGGGGAGAGTAAGGGGGAACCTATATGAATAATGTACATCTAAATGCATATATGGAAATGTCACAATGAAAAGCATGTCAAAATGAATCACATTAAGGTGTACATTAAAAATTTCCAATAAAAAAAGAAAAGAAATTTGTTCATGTGTCACCTCATCAAAGAAGACCCTGACCCACCCTGTCCTTCCTCTATGCTACCAGAATCACAGCCTTATCACATGATGGGGCGATTGTCAGCTCATTACCGATCACCCCAAAAGATGGTAAGCACCTGGAGGTGGGGGACAATGTCTTGACTTCACATATCTTCTATGGCTGACTCTGATTCTCATGCACAACAAGCCCTCAGGATGGACATATGGATAAATGGGTGGATGGATGGGTTGATAAATGGATGGATGGAATGCTAGATGGATGGATGGAATACTATTGGAGCATTAAAGGAAGAAGGGAGCAGTGTGAGCAACATGGAATCAAGAAAATAAAAGGCGTGTTGCAGGAATTGTAGAAGTGCAGCTGGGTTATGTTAAAAGGATGTTGGTAGGAAGCCAACAGGTAACAATTGTTGAAAATAGGAGTTGAAGTCATTGTGGAGGGTCTTTAATGTCAGGCAAAGGCAGTGAGCTCCATGTTTCTTCATAGATCACTGAAGTGAGGAGCAGGGAAGAGATGAGATCAGAGCTCTGTTTTAAGGAGATTAATTTGCCAGCTGGAATAACTTACCTTTTGGGGTAATATATTTGCTTTCTATCAGGAATTTTCTTTGTCTTAATGCAAAGAATTAATCTTGTGATGTGAGTTTAAGCAGCCCATGCCATAAATATTACTTTTACCAAAGGAGCTCAATTCTGCATATGTATAGCTGAGCACTCAGTATATATATTTTTTTGCATTTTTTGTTTCACTCAATGTAACTTCGTATACTCCCCAAGCCAGCAGCCACACTTTTGATGCAACACTCTGAAATTAATTCTGAACTGCTCCCCAAGGCCAAAAAAAAGTTACCAGTAAGCACTCACCTTTAGAAGGGAATGTCACCAGCAACTTATAGTTGAGATTGTCTTACATAGCAACATGTGTGGACAGAGATTTCAGTATTAGTGTTCATCCAAAACAAAAATATCTTACACTATTGTGAGAAATATTTTCCTATTTGCTAAGTAATTAATTACAAGGAATAAAACGATACCACAAATTGGACTAGGATCTTTCAACAATCACATATTATTTATTGTAACTGCTATAAGCCAATGCCTGTGTGCCAAGTCAACAAGTGATGGCTTGACACTATTTCAGATAAAAGTTGTACCTTATGATTATAAAGTTGTATAAGTAAACATTACCATAAAACGTGCAAATTCAATTGGCATTTTGATTTTAGTAACATTTATTTTCTCTAATTTCCCCAAATTGTTGCTGATCAGGAAGCTATCTCCTAATCACCAAGCCTGATGAGGCAATATTTCTTAGCAATGTGGTGTGAAAGGTGACAATGGAGTCTGACATTAACCAGATGGGCTTTCGGAATTACATTTTTAGAGACTATATGTTGAATACCCAAACTTTGGGGAAAAAAAGATAGGTTACACTGAGATTGAAATATTTTGAATATAAAAGTGAAACAAATCACTCGACATGACCCTTCTTCCAGCTTTTTATTAAATCTCAACATGGCTTACTCAGAATATTCAAGCTATATGCATAACTGAAAAAGAAATTGACTCTCAGATTTCTATCTTCATTTTCTTTTTGCTCTATATTTGGACAAATCATCCTCTCTTTTCCCAAGTACATCTGCATGAATGAAGGGGCAAAGATAGCAATGAAATGAGTGAATAAATGGCAAAAAAGCAATTTCCCTGCTCTCCATATTGTGATGTAGAGTCTCATCTAACGATTATAAGGGCCATGGTGCAGAGCACTGTGGAAGCTTTGGGAAATGGCTGGGTGAATAGATGTTTGTCCAAAAAATACTAGTATACCAGAGGCACCCAACAAATGCTATCACTTTTGAGGTTTGCTGAATCTTGATATAAACTTCCTATTTAAGTTGGAGGAAACTCATTCTTTTTGTGTGATCTAAAATAATCATTCATGAAAAATGATGCAACTTCATGATACATAGGAAAAAATGGGGGAACATAACCCATAATTTCATAAGAGTTTTACTACATAATAATCAGTGGTTCCATATACTAATGAAGTTGATGAAAGTGTAACCAAAAGTGATGTAATAGTTGCACAATAGAAATAGCAAAAGCCGTATTACTCTGTACCCCACCAACATTTATCAATAAAGGGGGAAAAGAACAAATTGGGGAACTCAAAGAGGAAAAGATCTACAAATCAATTCCTGACACACTGATCCTGATAACCTCATCAACATGGTTCACTTTCTGTTCCCGCAAGCCTGGATGAATCTCTGCCCACTTTGGTTAATTGAGATACCCAAACACTATTAAATTCTCTTGTAGAAAGAGCTATTTTTCATTCTGTTGGATTTCTACAGTCAAATATACACATGCATTTTTGGTTTATCAACATTTCTACAAATTCTGTTTTCCACATATTTAATTCATACTCACATAAATATATATAGGCCATTTTCAAAGTTTAATGTCTGGAAAACTAAAGATATTTTTATAACATTTCCACATAGGAATAAGATTCCTGATAATGATGCATAATCAGGGAGCAAAATCTGTCATTTCATTTCTCCTTAAAATATATCTCGTATTCTAATACCTGCTCTGGACAAGTACTTGCTTGTTTTGCCATCAACAGTTTTACAATATAATCTACTTAACTGCTATGCAGACATGTTAATTGTTTCTCAGCAGTGAAATATTTGGAAACTCACCTCATATACCATTTCTCTTCCAGGAAAGTCTGGAGCAGGTAGGCATCACCTTCTCTCTGGGAGAAACATGTCTGTTCCTATTATGAGTTCAGTAAAAACCTGTGTACTGTCAATATTTCAATTACTTTAATATCATCTATATACCAGACTCCTTAAAAAATTAATTATCTTCCAAGAGTTCACTGAGCCTCTGCACTTGGAAACATACACTGTTGTTGTTGTTGTTGTTGTTGTTGTTGTTAGGTGCCGTCGAGTCAATATCCGACTCATAGCGACCCTCATAGGGTTTTCAATGGCTGACTATTTCGGGATTGCCTTGGGAGTGGATTGCCAGGTCCTTCTCCCATCTTTGCGGTGCTGGGAATTGAACTGGGGACCTCAGAGACTGCAGCGCAGCGCTCTATCAACTGAGCTAAATCCCAGCCCTTACACTAGCATCTGAGAATGACAAAACTTGGATACCAGATGCTGCTGCACAAATCAGCAGCTTCATAGACATGGAATCTTGTTCCTACCTAGAGGAAGAATGAGATACGTGAAAACAAGTTGTGAAATGTAAAATTCTAGTTTTTAATTATTAATATAACTTTAAATAATCTAGGTTAGTGACTTTTTTGGTCCCTGGCAAAACATTTCCCCAGAAGATTGAGACAAATCTGCTTGGAGGCCAAACACACCTTGGCTGAAGGGTACCCTTGGCAACAAAAGGGATAATTGCTGGAGACAGCTGCCAGCTGGTAGGAAAGGGAGACAGAAATGAGGGAGGGATCTTGAGAACAATGGTGAGAAAGGCCATGGGCTCAACATATAGCAAAAGGGCGTATTAGCAAGCTGTCAGTGAGGAGGGTGGGTCTCCCAGGGCAACATGTGGTTTGGATGAAGCGAAACTGTGGCTCATTTCTAGGGAGGGTTTGCCTGGAAATCAGTCTTTAGGTCTCCAAGTAGTATACGTCATTTGTAAAAGAAATATAAGGGAATGTGTTATAGAATATGTGGGACAATATTGTTGTTTTTGTTAGGTGCTGTCATGGTGGTGTCTGACTCGTAGCAACCTTACATACAACAGGCGAAACTGCATTGTTAGTGTCTCTCTGCTATGCATACGGTTTTCAATGGCTGATGGGTTTTTGGGAGTGGGTTGCCAACTTCTCCCAAGCCTACAGCACCTACTGTTCCCAGGTGGTCTCCCATCCAAGTCCTAACTATGACCGACCCTGCTTAGCTTCTGAGAGCAGGCAGGATGGGATGCCACAGTGGTACAGCTGCAGGCAGGACAATATAGAAAAATATAAATAAGAATTAAAGTAAAACATAATCTAACACAGAAAAGTCCTGCATGATTGTTGATTGGAACAGGAAATGAACATGGAAGCATGAAAATGATGGTTTGTTAAAATGGTAGGAAAGGGAATATTTTTCCTTCTTCTGATTTCTGATTTGCAGTGGCTTCTTCTAATCCTTTAAATGGAAATACATACATCAAACCAAAACCATGAAATACTGGTAAATTTTAGAAATTCAGAGTACAATTTCCTATTCAACTTTGTCGCCTCTCAGCTTCTCTTTAAGTTTATTGTCTGTTTTCCCCTTGTGAGTACACATTTTTCATGAACATAATTTAAAATCTTCTGTATTCCATTATGGGACTACATCATAATAAATCCAAAAACTCCCTAGTGTGTATTTTAGCTTATTCTATCTTTTACTAGTTAAATAAAACTCTACTCAATATCCTTATGCAGCACATTAGTGTGGATCTCTGTTGTTTCCTTCAGAGAAATGCTTTGGGGTAAGGTCGCATAGTCAGAGGGTCTACACAGATTTCACGCTTCTGCTACTTTTCCTGGATTGCACCGTGGAAATGATCTATGAGTTTGTACTCAAAGGGGAGATGTTTGAGAAAGGGCAGAAAGAGAGACTGGGAATCAGAGTAAGTTGATCTGGAGAGAGAGGTTTGGAGGTACCTCTGAGCAGGTCGTAGGAAGAAAGGGAAGAAAAAGGGCTCAGTAATAGAGCATTTGCCTAACGTGCTTGAGGGGCTGGGTTCCATCCACAGTGAGAGAGAGAGAGAGAGAGAGAGAGAGAGAGAGAGAGAGAGAGAGAGAGAGAGAGAACCCAGGAATAGGAGCCTGAACCAGATAGTGAGCCAAGGGCACACTTCACCTGGAAGTTCAGATTTGAGAAAATGCTGCATTTGAAAAATGTTCACTGAGCTCCCGTGATCTTTATAAAATTTGCCTAAAGCATCTTATTATCATCCTTCTCACTGATAAATGAGGCCCAGAAATTAAAGGACATTCTTACTACCACGCTACAAAAAAATGGCAGAACACAGATTCTAATGATGCTCTAAATTCCATGGTTTCCCACTCACATTTTTATATTCATAGACATGATGTCACCTCCTTGGTATTTTGTGAGGGTGCCTTTTTACATCTTTGTGGAAAAGAAAGGTCCCACAAAGGTGGCTGAAGTGAGACTGAATGAGGCTGACAATAGTAAATAAGAAAGGGATTGTTTCTATAAAACAAAATGACTCTTAAACTCACAACCCATTATTAGGTCACTGTTTATTTTTGCTTAGTATTAAAGGGATTTTCAGGAACCTCTACTCCAAAAGATTACTCAGATCCTACTCCAGGTCCATAAATTGCAAGTGATTGTGGGATGTTGTGATTGATTGAGATATGACAATTCTGTCGCAATTAGCAGCAAGCCAAGTCCACTGGGATGAGGCACACGCGCAGACACACACACACACACACACACACACACACACACACACACGCAGTGTAACGCTCCCTCCAGGTGCTTCATTATAACCTATGTAATTTCAACCCTAGTCATTTACCCAAAACTCGCCTTTATTATAATGTCCAGCACAAAGAAGTGCTTGGTTCTTGGATTTCTTGCATTTTTATGGGCTGAGTTGGGCACTAGAGGTGAAGAGGAGGAGGAAGTGACCTGCAGGTTGATGGGCAAGTTTGATTTGCAGGGGTATCTGGATGCCAAAAACCATTCAGTTATTCTTGGAGGGATGTTTCCTGTCCACTCCAGGACCATCCCAGCGAATGAGTCTATTTTGGAGCCAGTATCAGCCAAGTGTGAAGGGTAAGCACTGTTTCATGTTCTTTTTACATCACTGGTAGGAGGTGGAGGAGGAGAGGAGAGCATGGGGACAGGGCCTGGAGCTGGAGCCAGGATGCTGTGTGACTGTGACATTCTCTGTCTGACTCAGGAGAGGAACTTTGGGGTTCTAGGCTTCAGGATCCCCAAGGTGGCCACTCTAGGTTTGGTCAAAAACTGGGGATGCTTAGTGTCAAGTGGGTCTTGCCCAGTTCTGTATCCCAGACAGAAACATGGTGGGCTTTTAATGGTGGAGAACATTGATGCTAGAGGGAGGCCAGTGGCTTCAGCATCACCTAAGAGCAGGTTAGAAATGTAGAATCAGGGGCTGTGGCCCCAGAACTGCTGAGTCAGAATCTACATTTTGACAAGGATCTCCTGTTTTACACGTTCAAGTGTAAGATGACTGAGGCAGAATTGAGTTTTGTTGCAGGTTTATTGTTAATTGTTATAGGCTAAAACACTGTCAAGTGAGAGTCCGGGTGTGGGAACACCCAGTCACACCTGAGCTAAGGTTCATGGCAAGATTCCTGCAGCTGCTTCAAGGCTTCTGCCCCTGCTGCTCTCGGCCCTAGGTTGTCTTGCCAGAGATAGGATCCAGGTCCAGTGATCTGATTCACGAGTGGTCCAGGTCTGCTCTACACACACACACACACACACACACACACACACACACACACACACACACACGCCCCACTTTAGGCAGGAAAGGAATGCCAGAAATAAAGACAATGCAAAGCAAGGACCCATTATTCTCTTGTTATTATAATGCAGCTCTTTTAATTTTTCTATATTCTTTCTTGGCCCTTTTTCAAATGCATCTATAACTTTTAAATAGTTGTGATCATATCACAGACCCAATTTTTATTGGACATTTTACATTATATCGTAAGCATTTCTATGAGGTTTTGTGGTCATTATAATTGCAAATGCATTTTGTAAAAATTTTAGCAATTTCTTCCACCATTAAATCTTACTGACTCCAACTCCTTTCCTTTGATCATATTCCATGTTCTACATGTGAGATGTCATTGAAGGGAGGAATAAACTACAATGTTGTTGTCAAAATAAAGGTGTTGCTGTGATTCCCTGTTCATCTCTTTCTCAGCTTTGTGGATGTCTTTCATTCTTATTGTGACTCTAAAGGGAAGATGGGCTTTTGCTTACGGCTACACTATTATAGAATTGATTCATTATCAGAGAAAGTTTCACTTCTTCAATCCCTAATAACATGAAATGAAAACTTAGAGTTTGCATAATGTGGTGCAAAATATTTCATCGATGGAACGACTTAATTTGTTTGCCAGTCTTCATGGGAACTGCTTAAGTTTATATTCCCACCAAGGTTGTATGGAAAAGCCAATATTCATATTTTTAAATATAAGTTATTCTCCATTCTAACAATAATTTGGCATGGCCACCAAGGTTAAAACAGTGGAGAGAAATAAGTATATTCCATTTAAGAAATAATTCTTGCATTAGCTTATATTGGGATTTGCCTAATCATTGCAATTAGGATTTGAGTGGCTACTGCCTGGCCTTGTCATTTTGTTTTATTTTTCTAGTACTGTGGGGTTGAGCCAGACCTCACACATGTTAGGCAAGCAGTCCACCACTGGGTTGGACCCAGGCACTTTATCACTTTTTATTTTGACACAGGACATCACTGAGTTGCTCAGTCTGCTTCTGGCCTCCAAACTATGATCCTCCTACCTCAGCCTCCTGAGTTGCTGAGATTGCAGGTATGTGTCCTTGAAACCTGAGTATAATTTTTAAAATATATCCCTTGAAAATTAGATCTGCATAATTCATTTTCCTCGGGAATAGTCCATAGTCCCTCATATCTGTACTTTCCCGAGTTCTCCAAATCTGTTATTCTTCCTCCATGTGATGCAGCTTCTTCTCCCAATGTGAGCCTCGACTCTGGAGGCCTGAGCTATGTGGTACTCAGAAGCCAGGCTGGGCCTATTCTGATGATAATTTTATTTTGGCTTCATTAACCTTTACCTGTAACTGATTCCAATACAGTTTCACCTGTTGTACATAGGATCTCTATAAGTCAAACATAGACTCAATGACACCTAACAACAGCAGTATAACTGATTCAAAAATTCATGTTAGCGTTCAGAGCATTTTCATTCTAAAGTCCATAATTTAAAAAAGGTTCTAGTTTCAGTTGGCCATTAGCTAAAGTATTTTGGAGTGGAAGACTATTGTATTGAGCATGTTGCTCAGACTAGAGGAAGGAAATGAAATAGAATAAGGGAGAATTTTAATTGTTGTTTTGATTTGTAGGATTTAGAGACATTTTTAAAGAAAAAAGTGTATATACTATATAATAGTACCCTGATTATCCTAGCATAAATCAATAAATGAAATAAAAATCATCCACTATCCCACCCTTTCAGTAATTATCTTGCGCTCGTTAAAAATGTGCCTGTTAACCTTTATCCAAATATTCATATATTTTATATATAGTTTTAATTATAGAAACAACTTTTCATATTGCCCGTTTTACTTAATATTATATTCCTATTGCTTTATAAGTTTTTAAACGTGTGTGTGTGTGTGTGTGTCTCCACCATTTGGGGGTTGAACCCAGGGCAATACACATACTTTGTTAATTGCCCTACCACTGACCTGCACCCCAGCCCCCTTTTAATTTCTTATCTTGGGACAGGGTCTCACTAAGTTATGCAAGCCACCTCTGGCCTGTAATTTGAAATCCTGTTTGCTCAGGCTCCTGAGACACTAGGATTACAAGTGTGCACCACCACAACCAATTTAACTACAGTTTTCTTTTAATGATGGAAAATGTTCTTATACAGCTAGTGTATACTCAATGGACGTATATGTTGCTTCAAGTGTTTTGATATTATAAATAATTTTGTAATGAAAAGGGGCTTTATCCTTTGGGAAGAATTGTTTCTTCAGCTAACTTCTCATCAGTAGAATTATGGTTCAAAGCAGATGAATATTTTTCTAGCTCTTGATAATTATTATGATATTTTTAAAAATATATTGCTATTTTTGTTTCAAAAATTTATATTGCCACCAGTGTAAAACTGAAAATTAAGTACAAAAGGATGATAAAGCCCTTTCTGTTCTGATATCTTCTGATTCTTTGGTTCCTCTTTAATTGTACTATACCCACTTCTACCCTGTCTCTTCTAAACATGCTGATCTCTCCATTCCTTGAATGTTGCATGCTCTCTGGTTGTAATGCCTTTACACAGGCTGTTCCCTCTGCTTACAGAATCCTTCCCCGTCCATTGTTGTTGTTGTTGTTAGGTGCCGTCGAGTCGGTATCCGACTCATAGCGACCCTCATAGGGTTTTCAATGGCTGACTGTTTCGGGATTGCCTTGGGAGTGGATTGCCAGGCCCTTCTCCCATTTTTGCGGTGCTGGGAATTGAACTCCCCGTCCATATCTTACCCAAAGCCTCAGTGTTGCTATTAGTTGTTCCAAAGATAGAGGGCCTTTAGTGTTTCATAGCTTCTACATCTACCTCATCACTGATTATATTGTTGTTGTTGATGTTTTGTTTTGCTTTTACATCTTTTTTTTGTAGTAATTTCTTGACTATATTTATTTTTGTTTTCTTTTCCTTCCTTCCTTCTTTATTTCCTCCTTCTACTTCCATCTTTCTTTCTCTCTTTCTTTCTTTCTTTCTTTCTTTCTTTCTTTCATTTTTTCTTTCTTCTTTCTTTCTTTCCCTTCCTTGCTTCCTTCTTCCTCTCTCTCCTTCTTTCATTTCTCTTTCTCTCCTCTCTCTCCATATATATATATATATGTCTTTCCAGTACTGGTGGTTGACCATAGGTCTCATGCATGTTAGGCAAGCACTCCACCACTAAGATGCAATGCCTGCTCCCTTTTAATTTTTGAGTCAGGGTCTCACTAAATTAAACACACTTCCCTTGGCCTCAAGCACATAACCCTCCTTCCTCAGCCTTCCAGTAACGGGGATTGCACGTGTGTGCCAGAGTACCCGACTTATTTTTTGTTTCCTTTCCCTAGGCACCCCCACATGTCTGTCAGCTTGTCATGCTGTGAGGGCTTGCATGTTGCTGTGATGATGAAAGCTATGCCACTGCTATTTCAAATACCATGGTGGCCACCAATAGCAGACAGTTTTCAGCTGAGCTTCTAGACTAACACAGACTAGGGAGAAGGACCTGTCAGCCCACTCCCAAAACAATTAGTCATCAAAAACCCTAAGAAGAGCAGAGAAGAACTTTCAAGTATGGTGTTGGAAATTGAGCCCCTCAGGCTGGAAGGCTTTCAAAAGAAAACTGGGGAAGAGTTGCCTCCTCAAAGTAGAGTTGACCTTAATGATGGGAATGGAGTAAAGCCTCTGAGACTTCCAGTTTCTGATGTGGCACAACTCAGAATGACACAAAATACAGTGACTGCAACAATGGGATCAAACATAAAAAGATTGTGTGTATAGCACAGTGTAAGGTAGTGTTTCATTCTATTGTACATAGGGTGACTGTGAGTCAGAAGTGAGTGGATGGCACCTAACAACAACAAATCCCCTAGACAGTGTTTTTCCATTCATTTTTGAATTTATAGTATCTGCCACCAGAAGGTCTCCATAATTACATACTAAATGAATACCAAAACTAAATTGAAAAGCCACTAAAGAAACATAGAAGAAAATTCCAATATGTCTAAAGGGTATTTTTTTATTAGACATGAAATTCAAAAATATTTATTGGGCATGAGACATAGAGTTAAATACTACATCTAAAGAGGATACTAAGAGAAAACGTGCCTTCAAGTGCAGTCTGACTCATAGCAACAATATGGATAACAGAATAAAACACTGCCTGACCTGGAGCCATGCACGGAACATTCGATGGCTGAATGTTCTCCGTCTCCTGTTTTTGTAGTGCTGGAGATCCAACCCCGGCTTCAGAGTACACAGAGCAAGCACTCTTCCCAATCAGCCAAACCCCAGCCTCTCCACTCACCAACAAATCCCTTACAAAAGCTATTTGCCTTTCAGATTTAACTTTCGAGGCTTCCGCTGGATGAAAACCATGATCCACACGATCAAGGAGATTAATGAGAGGAAGGATATTCTGCCCAATGTCACTCTGGGATATCAGATCTTTGATAACTGTTACACCGTCTCTAAATCAATGGAGTCTTCTATGGTATTCCTTACAGGGCAGGAAGAAACCCAGCCTCATTTTAGAAACAGTACTGGAGCATATCTGGCAGGAATTGTTGGAGCAGGTGGATCGGCCTTATCAATTGCTGCTTCAAGAGTTCTAGGCTTGTATTTTACACCTCAGGTATCTCAGAACATTGTGCTATATATTACCTTGTACAGAAATACAAACTGTGTGTACAGAGATTGCATCACGTAGCAGGTGCTCAGAGAGGCTGGGCAAACTTGCAGTGACAAGCAGGGGTGGCAGTGACGATGCTGCCCTAGTTACTCCATCACCGAACAATATAACGATGAGTTAACAGGCCAGGGCAAGGGCTACCTGAGGCCCACTTAGATGTGAAGAGAGACTGCTGCATATCCTCAAAATCCTGATTAGCTGATGGAGACTGTGACCTGTTCTTAACTGTAGGGTCAGTGAAGTTGAGGCTCAGCTACAGCAGAGATGCTCATAAGATGGTCAGGAATCCAAGCTTATTGGATCCCAATGTTTAACCTCACAACATTGGGAAGTAAATACATGGATCCCTGGCCCCATGAGAGAGAAGAGGACCTCTTCATTCATCTGGACACCTCCATATATTACGAGGGTGTCTCATAACTGTTGAATACCACCCGTTAGCCTTCAGGTTGAAGGGGCACTTTCTACCACCTTTCTCAAGCAAAGTCTTAGGACCTACATACTCAGTTGTCCTGGCTGAGGGAAACAAAGAAAGAGAAAGAAGGGGCATAATGGATAGTTACCAGAAGGGAGGATAGGGGCACAGGAGTGACCAAATGGAGGGTGAGTCCACTCATTCCATCCTCTATGTGCATGAGATGTTAGATCTGAAAAAGACCTTACATGGCTTGACTAGGGGAGTCACCTTGTCTCAGGAAAGCATAAAAGAAGGACAAATGACCTTCCTGTCAGTGTTGTGACCCTGCCTGTGAAAGTACTCCATTGAATATCATCATCTTGAGGGATGGTTCCCAAAACTTCCTCTAGTGGTGAGGGAAACAGGTTAGTAGGGAGGACCGAAGTGTTCCCTCAAACAATCCCCGCTCCCCAAGTATAAAAAGGAGCAGAAAGTCCTTTTGTCTATGAATGCATGTGAGAATAGAAGGAGAAAAGCAATTGCATTCTCTCCCTCTCAATAAACATGTTCGGAAATTGTGTCACTTAAGTTTCGGTTATTGTTTTGTAATGATTGACATTATTTTCATTTGTAGGTGGGCTATGCTTCTACCTGCTCAGCTCTTAGTGACTCATTCCAGTTTCCATCTTATTTTCGCATAGTACCCAGCGATAAGCACCAGTCCAATGCCATGGTAAAACTTATTCAACACTTTGGCTGGGTCTGGGTAGGCACAGTTGCAGGTGATGATGAGTATGGAAAATATGGAGTGAAAATTTTTAAGGAAAAACTAGAGAGTGCCAACCTCTGTATTGCATTCTCTGAAATCCTTCCCAAAGTCTATTCAAATGAGAAAATGCAAAAAGTTGTTAATGCTATAAAGAGCTCCACTGCCAAAGTCATTGTGCTTTATGCATCTGATATTGACCTCAGTCCTTTTGTGCTAGAAATGACATATCATAACATAACTGATAGAACATGGATAGCGAGCGAGGCATGGATTACCTCAGCCCTCATTGCTAAGCCTGAATATTTCCCATATTTTGGTGGAAGTATTGGATTTGCAGTTCCAAGAGGTACAATACCAGGATTAAAAGAATTTCTTTATGATATCCATCCAAGTAAGGATCCAAGTGATGTCCTGACCATTGAATTCTGGCAAACAGCTTTTAACTGTACTTGGCCCAATAGCAGTGTTCCATACAATGTTGACCACAGAGTGAATATGACTGGCAAAGAAGACAGATTGTATGCGATGTCTGATCAACTCTGTACTGGAGAGGAGAAGCTGGAAGATCTTAAGAACACCTACCTGGATGTGTCTCAGCTAAGAATTACAAACAATGTAAGACAAGCTGTGTTTGTTTTAGCTCTTGCCTTGGATAAACTAAGCAAATGTGAAGAAGGCCAAGGGCCATTTGGTCCAAAACGAAATTGTACATATCTTCCTGATTTTGAATACTGGCAAGTAAGTGGTTGTTTCCCTTAATATTGTTTGATAATTAGAGAATTCTTGCTATTAAAACTACTGATCTGACCCTGCACTTAATAGACATGGTTTTTTTGCATGACTGTTTTAAATAATGATGTGCCTATTTGTCCTAAAAATATGTTTATTAATGTTTAAATTTTAAATTTTTCTTTTGAAATGAGTTCTGTAGCCCAGGCTGGCATCAGACTTGCAATACTCCTATGTTAGTCTGCAGAGTGCTGGGATTATAGGCTTGCCAGGTTAAATGAGATTATAGGCTTGCTGCATTTTACTGTGTGCATTCTAGATCTGAAAGAGTGGCATTGGGACCCATGTTTCCTCTATCTTCATGGTTCATCAATGACAATAGGAGACTTCACCGTTGAATCTAAGATGATGACTTAGGTTTGAAACATCCTGTCCACATTTTCGCCGGCAGGAAGGAGGAAGAGCAAAGACATGCATGTCCCTCCCTTTATGGCTCTTTCCTGGAAACTACACGTAATTCTCCGTACATCCCATTAGCTGGACTTTAGTCCTGTGGTCATATCTGGCTTCCAGGGAAATGAGGTGCAGTCTTTATGCAGTGTGGAAGGGGCAGTGCTAGGGCTTTGAATGCCAGGAGGTGAAGGTTGTGGGAGGCTGTCTTGCAGACTGATGGCTTCAACGTCTTCCGTCCTTAGTCTAATGCTGAACCCCTCATGTTGGGACATAGTGGTGTCCCCTGGATGCACACCTAACCAGAATGCTCCCCTCTCATTTCCTGTATTCCCCTCTTACCTCCCTGAGATAGAGCAGCCCAGGTCTGGTCCCCTCAGCCCTCCATGATGCAGGTGCTGTCAGCCTCTCTCATATTGTCTGACCCTCACCACCTTGCTCTCCTGTAGCACAGAACTGTTTGTCCTGCCAGTTGTCTTCAGTGGCTGGACATATTGCATCTTCACTGTTTCTGTTACTTTCAGAGGGATCACCCATGGCATTCTGTTTTGTTTCTTCTTAGGAGGCCCCAAGCTGTAGTAGTTCTTTCTTTCCTAGTTTTTCATAATCTTGACACTTTTGATAATTGTTGTAGTTGTTAGGTGGTGTGAGTCGGTATCTGACTCATAGCGACCCTCATAGGGTTTTCAATGGTTGAGTGCTTTGGGATTTCCTTGGGAGTGGATTGCTAGGCCCTTCTCCCATTTTTGTGGGGCTGGGAATTGAACTCAGGGCCTCAGAGACTGCAGCACAGAGCTCTACCCACTGAGCTAAATCCCAGCCCCTTTTGGTAATTAGTGGTCAGATTTTTTAGAATTTTTTCAATTTTTTCATCTGACTTTTTTTTCTTATGATTTGGTGGAATTTATGCATTTTTAGAAACGATAGCAAAAAAAAAAAGATATTGTGTCCTTTTTAATACCTCAATTCAGGAGACATGTGATGTAATTATTTCTCATTATTAGTGATATTAAGTTTACTCAATTATAGTGAAATCACCAATTTTCCACTGTGAAGTGTCCATGTATCACTTCACAATTAAAAATGATCTTGAGGTGCAACAATTTTAGGCTTTGAAAACATCTTCCTTTACATCACACATTTCCCCCCTAATTTAATTTTAATTTTAGTTTTATTCTATTTTAGTTTTGCAGTACTTGGAGTTTATAGTAAGGCCTTGCACATACATTGAAAGTGCTGTACCACTAAGCTACACCCCAGACCACTTTCTATTTTTATTTTTTTATTTTGAGTCAGATCTGTCTCAATTGCACAGGATGCAGCAGGATTCAATCTCATGATTCTCCTGCCTCTGTCTCTCAAGTCTCTATGATTACAGGTGTGTGCCACTGCTCCTGGATTGTCCACCAATGTTAGCATCCATTAAGGATTAATCTTGTCTTAAACACTTTTTACTGTACTATTTGAAAATGATGGCTTTCTGTTTCCTTCATTGTTTGTGAATTTATTAGCTGGAATTCTGGTCTTCCTCCACTTATTAGTTTGTCCATGTGGACTCAGGGATGTTTTTTTGTATTCTATGAGTTGGTGTTGTTGGTATTGTTAGGGGCCATGGAGTGGCAAGTGACTCATAATGACTCTTGTAGGCTTTTCAATGTCTGATTGGTTTGTGATTACTTCAGGAGTGGGTTGCCATGTCCTTCTCCCACTTTTGCAGTGCTGGGGATGGGACCTGGACCCTCAGAGAATGTGGAACAGCACTCTGCAAACTGAGCTAACAACCAGCTCCTTTCTATGAGTAGTCATCCATGATTATCCGTATTTATTTGCTGCTCAAAGTTGCCTAGAATTGATCATTGGAAATCACTTTGAGTTGGCACCTCTCCCTTTTTGATATATCCTCACCACTTTTGAGCAATCTTTCCTTTCTTGAACCGAAGATATTCCAGGCTTATCATGTACTTTTTCTGCTCCATCTCTGTAGATAGCTATTTCTCTAGAATGTCCTTATTTCCAGTTACCAAAGGATGGAATTTATATACCAAGCAAGATCTCTGTCTTAGGAGTATCATTCATCCTAAGGAAGTTTTGATGCATACAGAGTGAGAAATTAAGTTATATCTTAAATGACAAAGAGGAGACTCTTTATGTGAAAAAGTTCCCCTGAGTACTTCCTTTGTAATAATAAAGAGGAATATTTGGTATGGTGAAAGATCAGTGATTAACTTATCATGGGAACATTGTCATATTAAATTGTAATTTGCTCAAAGAGCAACAATTGTACATTGGCATTGCAGAGCACAGAGACTTTTTGGTCTAGGGACTACCCTATGTCAAGGTGAGCATTGCTGGGTTAGTCCAGATCAGGGTTGCCCACCAATCTTAGCCTCCATTCAGGATTTTTCTTGTCTTAAAATCTATTACTGTGGTGTTTGAAAAAAATGATGACTTTCTATTTACCTCATTCTTTCTACCTTTATTCACTAGAATTCTACTATTCCTCTAGTGATTGATTTATGTAAATATGGACTCATGGATTTTTTTTCTATTCTGTGAGTATTAGTTGTTGTTGTTGTTAGGTGCCCTCAAGACATGTCCACCTCATAGCAACCCTCATAGGGTTTTAAATGGTGGATTGTTTCAAGATTGCCTTGGGAGTGGATAGCCACATCCTTCAGTAATCCATAATAATCATTATTTATTTTCTTGCTCAAAATTTCATAGAATCAACCATTGAAGACACTCTGAGTTGGCTCCTGTTCCCTTTAAACATCTGTTCTGAGTACTCCCTTTCTTTCTGGAACCCAAGGCATTCCAGGCTTATGTTGTACTTTCCCTGCTCCAGAGTTATAGAGAGTTATTTCTCCAGAGATTCCTTTTTCCAGTTAGTTAAAATGGGATTGGCACACCCAATAAGATCTCAGTGCCACCTGTGTTCATTCATACTAAGGAAGTTGTGATCAAATACAAAGTGAGAAATGAAGTTATATTTTAAATGCCAAATCAGATCTCTTCATTTAAAAAGAAGTCCTCTGAGTCCTTGTTTTATAATAAAGAAGACTCTTTTGTATGGTGAATCACTACCCACTTACTTATTATTTGACCCAGGCAACATTAAATTTAAATTTCCCCACAGAACAACAATTATGTGTTAGAATTTCAGGGTAAATAGGCTTTGTGGTTCAAGGACCACACAGTGTCAGGATGGACTTTGGTGGTATTGCCAGAGCTGGAGTGGAGTAGGCAGGTGCCAGGCTCCTGGGCTTGCTGCCCAGGAAGAACTTTCACCCAAAGGCAAGAAAAAGCAAAGAAGTTTTATTTAAAGGGACAGAAGAAAGAAAAAAATCCTCTAAAGCATGGGCAGCATCCCCAAAAAGGGTAGCTGAGGTGAGGTAGTTGTCTAGGGGGTTGCAGTCTCTTTCCATGGGTTATGGTACTTCGGTTGACTTGGTTGTTGTTAGGGGTATCTGAACACCAAGCCAATAACATTAAAGGAGCTATGATTCCTATTTTTTGCCTAAAGCATAATTGATGAGTGATAATTAGACTTTCACCCATTGAAAGATGGAATCATGATTGAGGAAATAAACTTTGCAAGCTCTTAGTGACTTAGATGAAATTCAGGTGTGCATCCATTTCCTTGTTAATGTTTACCTTGGGGACTTCCAATTCCTAGGCCCTGCTTTTGATTTAACACTTTCCATCTTCCCTAAGGTGAAGATGCCAAATACTATTAGCTGTAGGAGGGTGACCACCACTCTGACTACTTCCTGTTGGGTAGAGGTGGGGTAAAGGGACACCAGTTAGGGTTCCGTTGTAGAGGGTCAATCTAGTGGACCTCAGAAGATGAGATTAGTCTTCTTAGGGTCCCCTCTTATTACTATCTGTGGTTTGTTCGAATGCTGTTCTGCATGTTCTGAAGACCTGGGTTCGATCTCCAGCACCACAGAAATACGAGAAGGACATGGCAATCCACTTCAGAAACCATCAGCCATTGAAAACCCAATGGTGAGAAGAAACAAAATTGTGGGAAGCTTAAACTGTAGGGTGCAAAGAGGAGAATTAATCGAATGTCCATTTGTGATCCCATAAAGGGGAGCATAGAATATTTTATCAAAAGTAGGCACAGTGTCTGACACTTTGAATTTGGTTTTATAAGTCATGTAGGGCCGAACAGATATGAGCCACATTGTCAGAGGTAGATACACATGGCAAGCCGGTTGTGATCACTGAGTACACATGATCATATTAGCAGTATCTAGGAGAACAACTCAAGGAGCCATTTGAAACATAGAGCAAGGTTATAATTAAAGTAATATTTGAAAATGAAACTTATCTCTGCATATAAGAAGTTAAGGTGTCCTTTTGTGTTTAAACAGAACCCAAGTCTTTTAAGAGTTTACATGTGACAGCAGCTTTGTCATCAGGATTTCCTTTCTTATCGTTGTTAAGTGCTGTCGAATACGTGTCCAACTCATAGTGACCCTACATAAAACAGGCAAAACAGTGTTGTTAGTGCTTCTCTGCTATTCTTGGAGTTTTCAGTGGCTAATTGTTTTCCGGAATGGATTGCCACATCCTACTCCCAAACCTACAACAACCTGTGTTCCCGGCAGTCTCCCATCCAAGTACTAACCAGGCCCCATACTGCTTAGCTTCCAAGTACTGATGGTATTGGACACCACAGTGGTGCACCTGCAGGCAGGATTTCCATTAGGCTGTGGAAACTCCGGGAGCAAGTTTTATTATGAGTTCTCTTGTATCTTTATTGCAATAGATGTACAAACCAGACCTGGGAGGGACTTTTATTTAGAAAGAAGCTGATCCAATGAGTGCTCTTGCTTTTAGGTCTGTTTTTGACCTGAGTTGAGGACCACATATGTGGCCTATGCATTTTGTATCTGGAGGCAGAAGAATTCCATTACTACATTTTAATAATGTCCCCTCCATCTGTCTGTCACTTTGGCCTTTTGGTCCATTTCCTTGCTACCTGTGTGAGTAGCCAGACAGCTTTCAGAAATAAATTTTTGGTTTGGGGTATTTTCATCAACATTTGTCATTATGAATTTATTAAGAACAAGGTCTTGGATAATTGATCAAAGAAGAGAACGAAGCACCTCATATTTGAAAGGAAATTAGTAATTGTACCTTACATGCCAGGAGTCACCTAGGGGCACTTCAACAGTCATCTGCGGTTGCTGGAGTTGGGCATTACCAGGAAATCTTGAGCAAATTTTAGTCCTTGAGGGCAGCCCTTATAGCAACTGAGGGTCTGTCTTCCCTTCAGAGGACAGGATTTGACAGCCTATTGTAGGGTCCTCTTTGCAGAGCTGACAAAGCTCTGGTTGCTTACGACTCCATCGAGGGTTGTCCTTTTTCACTGTCCTGAATTTCCACGGCAATGCCTGGCATTCACCCCTGTGGAATCTCTTCTTTTGCCTGGGCCTTCTCTCAGGGGTTGCGTTGTAGCTTAACTGGGAAATATAATATTTCCCAAGATTAAAGTGTATTGAGCCTGGAGCCGTGGCCTGTCAGAACTCGGAAGCTAAGCAGGGTTAGGCTTGGTTAGTACTTGGATGGAAGACTGCCTGAGAACACCAGGTGCTGTAGGCTTGGGAGACGGACATGGCAACTCACTCCCAAAAATCAATCCACCATTGAAAACCCTATGAACAGCAGAGAAGCACTGACAATAGTGTTTTGCTTGCTGTACTTGGGTCGCTATGAGTGGGATCCCAACTCAATGGCACCTTAGAACAACAACAGAGTGTAATAATTGGACTTGTTCTTTTGCTTGTAATTGCTTCTCTAGGTGCTCTGAACTTTTACTTATGATGTTGAAAATACCAAGAACAAAACTCAAATATTGAACATTTATTTGTCTATAAGCCAATTTGGTATCATATAAATATAGAACATAGGCTCATATGTAGAAAATAAATGCTTTTTGATTATTTGTTTTTAGTTATTTCTGTATCTGAAAGAAAGAGAAAAAGAGAAATTTGGAATCCTCTCTTTAGCTCTCCTTTAGAGACACTGGGCATAATTGTTAGATTTTATGGTCTAACAAAAAGGGGTCATTTTGGTCCCCCAGTCTGTCTTAGGATCACACAGTGGTGGAAAAGGAATTCATACATATCTAGGAGTGAAGTCATTAGGAAATGAAGGACAGCTGTCCATCCAGAAGAGAGAAAACAAGGAGCTAATAAGGAAAGTGTTCCTTAAAGGAGTGTCTTCAGGTCAGCAGAAATACTTGATTGTTATTTACTTAGCTGGCAGGAGGCCACTCTCATTAGTTCAGTGGCACTGAGGCTTGAATGCTTATTTTTTATTGGTTTGAAAGAACCAAGGTCCAAATCTTATATATTCTCTCTTAGTTTTATCCTTGATCAATATTATTATAATTATTACTCTGGCTGTGACATGCGTCTCCTTATTTCAAAGACCTGGAGAGATTCAGCCTTTATAGGGAAAGAAGACTCAAAAGAGGAAGTTGTAGCATTTGTTCACAATGCAGTTACTAAAGTATCCCAAAACAGGAGACCCATCATTTGCATCTGGTGCCATTTATTCTTCAAAATAGAAAACAAAGTGATTGTATCTTAAAGCAACAGAAAAACCTAGATATTTGTAAAATAGGCAGTTTAAAGTAAGTGGCATTATCAAAGAAAATAAAGAATAACTCAAATGGAAGAGGAGGTGTTGTATTCCTAAAAGTCAGTGGGTGACCTGCAAGGGAAGCTCTGAGACTGATAGGTAACAAACAGTAAGCTTCACTTAAAATGGAAAAACAAATCAGGTCCTATATATCAAAAGAATAAGAAAGCATAAAGGAACAAAAAATCCTATGATTCAGTCCTGGGGAGGAGAAAACTATCTAACTGTAACTGAGGAGGAACATTAAATTAGAAATTGGATCCACATGTCTATTCCCTCTTTTGATCTTTATAGCACTGCTATGGTTATTGTTGGGCTGGGATTTAGCTCAGTTGGTAGAGCACCTCTCTGCAGTCTCTGAGGTCCCAAGCACCACAAAAATGGGAGAAGTATATGGCAATCCACTTCCAGAGGCAATCTCAAAACATTCAGCCATTGAAAACATTGTCAGGATTGCTGAGTCAGACATGACTCGACAGCACCTAACAACAACAACAACAACATGGTTGTTGTTAGTTATTGTCTAATCAAGTCGGACTCATCGCCATCCTATGTACAACAGACGAAACACTACTGGACACTTTGCCAGGCCTAGCGCTATGTTAGTGCTTCTCTGCTATTCATACTGTTTTCTGTAGCTGATTGTTTCCAAAGTGGGCTGCCAGTCCTTCTCCTAAGCCTATAGCACCCTGTATGCCCAGGCAGTCTTCCATTCAAAGACTAACCAGGCCCAACCCAGCTTAGCATCCAAGATCAGATGGGATTGGACGCCAAGGTGGTATGGCGGAAGACTTTATAGCACTAACTGTGAAAACGGTTGTTACTGTGGAAGTCTTAGACTGGTGGTTTAGATTCCTAGAGTTGTGGGGTTTGTGTCCCCAGAGGGAATGCAATTTCCCCCAGTATTATCAGTGTTTTAAAAGAGAGTGATCTCTGTAGACTCATGACCTGAAAGACTGTCAGTGTTTCCAGTTTTGTTTACATCCCAAGAAATGACCAATTTCTTCGTAAAGTCTGTGTTTGGGAGACAGTCATCCCTAAGATTATTTAAGTCCCAGTGGTGGGGATCCCTTTTTGTCAGTGAGATTTAAGTGCTTATCTTGACCTATGAACTTTCCATGAGAATCTTTTATCACCAATATCTGCCTAAGATCTGTTAAACCCCTTTGTCCTTACAGGGATCGCCTGCATCTGATTGAAAGATAGTATTAGAATTTATATTTACCTCGAGGGGCCAAACTGGTCCCAGCGTTTTTAGCATGTAACCCAGTGGGTTTTATTTTTAAGGATAGACCTCTAGATGGGACTTCCCATCCAGAAAAGGAGAGAGATGTACAGGACAAGCATCTTCAGAGCCTCTGTAAGGCCCTTTGTTCCTCTACCAAGGAGCTGTTCTGCTTGGGTGGCAAGGGATGAATCCTGCCAGACTCATCGGGCAGCCAGGCTAGCCAGAATTTGGTGAGCCTTGCTGGTCTTGCCTGCCTCTGGTCCCTTTTCACTGACCATGCGATCAAAGGAATTTTGTCTTCTGTTAGTGGTCCTTTCGCGGTGTGATTTACAGGGTTCAAGACATACAAGGGGAGCCATTTTGAAAGATACCCTTTGTCTTGAATGCTAGTTTTGAAGGCACTTGAAACATTTTTGTATCTGTCCCTGAATTTCTTTTAGGAGACTGGAGAAAAAATTTTTGAGACATTGGAGGTAGGAGCTGAGAAGGAGTTTATTCTCTAAGAATGGCCAACATGAGGTCTTAGGACCTCCCTCTGTGGCCTCCATGTCTTTTCCCAGGGGGAGCATCCCCCCATCAGGAGTTGAGGGAATTTTCTGTGATGTGTGACCTTTGACAGGTTGCCAGCTGGACTTCTTTGTGTTCTCCTGGCTTGGTCTCAGAACTCTTTGTCTAAGGGCAATTCCTCACATGGGTTTTGGGGTCACTCTCACCATGGCCTGCCTAGCATTTACCCAACTATAACACTTTGGAATCTGAGCTTGGACTCTAGCAGGAGACAGACTTTTCATGCCTAAGTGCAATTATGGATAGTTTTGAGGTGGCTCTCTCATGTAAATAACGTCTTGGCTATTTGGTAAGTAATTTCTATTCCCAGATGGAAGGTTTGGTGGAGGACCTTAAGAATTTTCCAGTGCTGAGCTGCAGGCAAGAGGATTTTATTGTCCTCTGTTCAAAACCAGCCTGAAGCATGACCAGTATATCCATGGGACAGAGCTAAGTTTCCTTTTGAGAGTACTGGGGTTTTATATTTTTGAGGAGTTCTTCTCATACTAAGAGTGATTTCATGGTTGGCTCTAGACAATGCATAACTGCTACTCTTTGGGGGCCGTGGATGTCATGTAGGAGCCGATTGTTCTCCTGGTGGAATTTAATAGGAGAGGCTTTTAAGTAGCACCAGTGCATGGAGGTCTGCAGCCATAGCACCCTGGCATCCGATCCTGTTAGTACTCGGAAGCTAAGCAGGGTCAGCGTGCTTAGTGCTTAGATGGGAGACCTCCTGGGAATACCAGGTACTGTACGCTTAGAAGGAACTGGCAGCCAATTCCCGAAACAATCTGCCATTGAGACCCTATGAATAGCAGAGAAGCACTGATATAGTACCACACATGCACACTGTCAGGGAGTGTTTTGTTCTGTTGCACATAGGGTCACTATAAATCAGACCCAACTTGCCAGCAACTGACAACACCACATGAGGAACTAGAAAAGCACACTTAATTTGTGTAAAAGTTAACCCTCTTTTCCTTGCTTAGGTTTAAAACCCTGATAAGAGCAAACAATTTCACCAGTGAAGCAGTTGTCCCTGGAGGAAAGGGGCACTTTCAGTTGTCAAATAATCAGTGTATAACCTACCTTTCAAGTTCGAATCTACATGAAGGAGCTGCTGGCAATAAAAAGAGTCAAGCCAAAGCTTTTTTAGGGCGCATATTTCAAGTCTTTCTTCTAGCATAAGATTGGGAAATAATTTACATTCATGCCTGAGTTCTCATTGTTTCTCTGGCAGGAATGTGGTAGGATTCAAAGCAGAACAGGTCTGAAGTTGTACAATTGGTCATTCTAGGAGCAACACCTATTGGGCTGGGGGTTAGCTCAGCTCTAGAGCATTCCTGTGCACTGTCTGAGGACCCAGGATCCATCCCCAGCACCAAAACAAAACAAACAAAAAAAAAAAAAAAAAAAAAAAAAAAAAAAAAAAAAAAAAAACAGGAGAAAGTCCTGGCAATCCATTCCCGAAACACTCTCAAAAAGATCACCCATTGGACAGCACCTAAATAAAACAAGAAGCACAGAGGGTGCATGAGTGCTTAGAAAGAGAGGAAAAGGCACATATAAAAAGAAAAGCACCATCCAGTGGCTGTGTAAAGTGTATTGGATCCAGGGGGGCTGCTATAGGGCACACTTCTGCAGGTAACCCCCCAGAGTCACCTGGCCCCCACAGGGTTGGGTTTACCGCCCATGCTGTTGAGAAGCAGGTGCTTGGAACACTTGGCAGATCAGACCTAATTACTATGTTCCCCATTATGAGGTGGCATTGGGTGTCCCCTGTGACCCAGGGATGGGGTATCGGTGCACAGGGCAAGTCTTTGCTTCAGAGCCAGGGACACATATGTGAATCTAAAGGCCTTGGCCAGATAGGAGAGACAGAGAGAAAGAGGCTGAAAGGCAGGCAGGTCCCCATCTCCAGT
>VMDO01015152.1:0-52116 GCA_007922755.1 Pedetes capensis | reverse complement strand
GAGAAGGAGAAGGAGGAGAAGGAGAAGGAGAAGAAGGGGGAGGGGGACGGGGAGGGGAGGAGAGAAGAATGAGAGGGAGAGAGGAAGGAAGGAAGGAAGGAAAGAAGGAAGGAAGGAAGGAAGGTCAGTTGGTCTCATGGGAGTTGTTCTGGGCAAAATTAAAAAATAAAATACTCTTTTAAAGATCTGTTTCCTGTCATTACATAAATAGGAAAAATGTATTTATCAAGTCAGATTTTTTTTCCCACTCCAGTCAGAAAAATTCCTATAATCAGCACATTTATTTTGCCTGGTGCACAGAAGCATTTGCTTCAGACTATAAGAAAGATTGGTGGGGAGCAGTGAGTTATTGTGCTAAGAGTTACCTGGGTCCGTTTTGCTTCCTGATTTATTTTGTGGACAGATAACATTGTTTTCTACAAGTACTACATGGAAGTCTTTGTCTTTTGTACACTTGGCATTACTTTCCTAACTTGCTTTGTTAAACCAAAGTACCAGTTTTATACTTTAATTTAGATCAATTTATTGGATAATATACCCTTCTACAATGTGTTATATCCTTACTTAGAGGTTGGGGCAAAGGGTTTTTTCCTAGAACTTCCATTCAAGTTAACTATGAAAGCATATTGTTTGAATGAATGCCAGATGTGGCAGATTCTTATAACTTTGTGAATAGATTTGCCATTTTTGTTTGGGTTGCTGAGTCAGGAAATTGACATTCTACTGTTGTGCTTTTAAAAGTATTTGCTGTGACTTCATGTTTTTTTTTTTTTTCCTCTGACAGTTGAAGCAGAAAGGTAGGCTAGCTTTCTTGATTCCAATTATCTTCCCTGTAGTGTACTGCTGATATGCTTTTGTGTCAGAGAAGTTACGTGAAGAAGAAAATGTCACCTGGCAAATGTGACAGTGTTTAAAGAAAAGTGTGAAAGATATTTCTTGTCATTAATAGGTCTCCAAGAACTTTGTTTTAAAGGCAAGTAGAATTCTTTCAAAATACTTGAATTGGATGTTTTCTTCTGCCAAATTTCCTGAGTGATTACCATGCATGCAAATGTCAATTTTTGTTTTTAGAAAAGATATAAATTGAGATAGTCAGAGGAGTACGCTACTTGATATCATTCTGCATTTGAGAGTTAGATTGGAAGGTGCTCTTTGTGGCACTTGACACTTTCTGTTTTATTATTTTTTCAGATTGTCAAACAGTAGGTCACGTCTCAGAAAGGCCAGATTTTCACTGCTACATCACAGAGAGGCTTGAGATAATGATAGGCTAATGTCTGGTGAAAGTGTGTGACTGTGTCTCTGTGTCATCCTGTTTGGTTTTTTTGTGTTTCAGGATGGTGAAAAAGGCTTGAGTATCTGTGTACACAGGCTTTTGATGAAACACAATTGCTCAGAGTTTTTGACCATCTGGTGAAGCTGAGTTCAATTTTCTTTAATTTTCATATTGTTTCATAATCTCTCAGTATTATTTTAAATGTTTAACTTTACTGTTTCCCTTCTTGAATCACCTGTATCTTTTTACTACACCAAGAGAATTTAAATCAGATTTAAAATGCTATGTACACATTTTGAGGTAAGAATGCATGTCTCAAGATGTTGTGTGTAAGAAGAGCTGCTCCCAGAGGTAAGATTAAAAAGGAAACTAGGTGATCCTTTATATAAGGAAGGCAGACAGTGACAACTGGGTGAAAATTTTGAGTTCTTTGCCTTATAGTTTATATTGTCATGTCTTTGTGTGATATCAGAGTATAATTGTAAAACAAAGCTATAAAAAAGTGTTGTGGTTTAAGCTAGGGATCTCTTAATTTTTCCACACAAAGGAAACTAAATATAATGTTTCTGAAATGTTAGAATGGATCATGACTTCTATGGAGGATTGCAGATTGCTTATTAATCTTTTCAGTCAAAAATTTTCAGCATCATATTGAATACATCTTTTTCTTTTATCAATGGAAGGATTCTTATAAATTTAAATAATCTTAGGTGTTAAATCTCATTTAGTTGATTGTCACCATTTCAATGAAAATGTAACATTCTCAGTGAGAGTTTCTGCCTTGCTTTCGTTTTAGTATTTATTTAATTAAATAGAGATGAATCAACTCCTTTGGTTCTTAATTTTCCCCAACTTTGTAATTGAGCATTGCCAGAATAAGAAAACTCCCCTAATCATTCTCAAGATATCTTCCTATTTGCCACCCATACTCCTCAGTCTAATGAACAATCAATCAACAGAGCACTTACTGGGCCATGCAGAGATGGTATACGAATTTTATTGCTTTAGGTTTGTTGTTGTTGTTAGGTTCAGTGAACTGAAAAGAGAGACCATACCCAAAGAGTAAAAAGAGGGAAACAGAGTGAGAAAAACAGTGGTACTTCCTTTACTTTTAGAAAAAACACAAAAGGAAATCATGTAGATAGAGAAAAGCAAGAAAACTTACAGGAAAATGAAGAAAAGGTTGCCAACACAAGTTTTCCTATATATATTTCCCCTACATATATCCTTTTTGTGTCCTTCGCTAACACACCCCAGGCTTTCGATAACCAGATTTGATCTGCAAGATGAATCAGGAAAACCCTGGGGACACAGAGGGAAACAGACTGTTTTCTGAAGGGAGATGGATTACAAATGTGAGACTCCTCCCCAGGTCAACTCATGTTCTAACAGCAGTTGCCAGCTCCCTGGTTTTTCCTTCAGGAAATCTGCTTCTGAATAAAAGAGAAGGATTTTAGGAACAGATGAAGGGAAATGATGAATGGAAATATGGTTTGTGTTAGAAATAATACTCACAAAATACATATATTTTATGGGTGCTAGTAGTGAGAGGGGTACAAGCATTATTTCCCCTGGAAATATTTGTTAGAATTCTGACTAAGTTTAGAAAGGCAAGATTAATCTAAAGCTTGATATGATCTAAATAATCTAAAATCTGATGTTTCTCCAATTTCATAGGACCAATCCCAATCACCAAATCAACATTTTGTTTATTTTCTGAACTCACCCTTATAAAATTAGTATTTGCTTTGAAAACTGAGAATCAGGAGGCCTGCATTTTCTCTGCAGCTCTATCAATATTTTCATTGTATTTATTCAACCAAAATATGCACACCATGTGTTATACAAACATTGTTTCCTCCATATCTGTTGGTTTCACATCATATTTAGTGAGTCATATTTAATAAGGAGCATGAATAGCCCCAAATTGACCAACTTCCTCAGAATATGGCTTTTTAGTTTACAAGTTATTATTATGTTATTTTCAGGGTGTATAAAAATAAAATCAAAATGAAATACATTTGGCACTCTATATCCATGAGTTCTTCATCCACAGATCCAACTAACTGCCAATCAAAAATATTTGAAAAAAGCAGAATGTGGCAGTGTATACCTCCAATGACAGCAACTTAAGAGGCTAAAGTAGGCGGGTCATGAGATCGAGGCCAGAGGCAAACTGCATAATTTAGCAAGACCCAGTCTCAAAATAAAAACATAAACTATGGTCTAGGGGAGCAGTCTAGTGGTAGAGCACTTGCAAAAGTATGTGTGAGGCCCTGGGTTCAACACCTAAGTACAAAAAAAAAGACAATTGCATCTGTAATGACCATTAACAGATATTTTTTTCTTATCATCATTCCCAAAATAACATAACAGCAAGTTATATGGTGTTTACACTGTTTTTGGTATTATAAGTAATCTATTATTGTTAGGTGCCAGCAAGTCGGTGTCCAACTCATAGTGATCCTGCATACAGGCGAAAAGCTGTTATTAGTGTTTCTCTGCTATTCATAGGGTTTTCAATAGCTGATTGTTTTTTGGGAGTGGGTTGGTGGGTCCTTCTCCCAAGCTTATAGCACCTGATGTTCCAAGGTGGTCTCCCATCCAAGTACTAAAAAGTTCCAATCCTGCTTAGCTTCTGAGATCTGACAATATCAGACACCACAGTGGTACAGCTGCAAGCATCAGTAATCTAGAGATATTTAAAGTATAGGGCAGGATGTACATGGGTTGTGTGCAAATACTACATCTTCTTTAAGGGACTTGAGCATCGTAGAGACTGGCATCTGTAAGGGGTTCTGGAGTCAATCCTTGTGTGGATACCAAGGCAAGTCAATATGTACATATGTATAATCTAGTTGGAAATAAACATCACTGACAAATTGCTGGAAGCTTTGTAATATGGTGAAAAGCAGTAAAGGGAAGATTGTCTGTGAACTGAGTAAACTGCAAAACCACACAGGAATTACCAGGAATTCTTCACTAATGCTCAGAAGAAACACTCCAAATCTGAAATAACAGCAACACGGGAAAGAGGAAGGTACAATCAAAGTGAGAGAAAGAGTGAGAAGACCTTCTTCCTCTTCAGCCAGGCCACGAGTATTCTGTGACCCCTGAGTTTTAAGAAAACACACTTGGCCAGCACCATTGCTGAGAACATTTGACAATCACCAAGAAAGCTGTGGCTGCTAAGAGGACTGAAAGCTTAGCACCCAGTTGAGGCCTAAAAAGAGCAAAATAACCAAATAATGGCTCCTTTCTTACCTTGATTATATTTATTTTTCCCATGTCTCAGACATCATTCTAGGCCCAGGGAATGTGGCTAAGAAGAAGACAAGTCCCCTACCCCATGGGAATCACATGTACTAGGGACAGAAAAGCTGGTTATTTATAAACAAATACACCAACGGGAGCATCTCAGACTGAATAAGGGGGTAAGGATATAGATTTAGATAGGTGGTTGGAGAGGTCCTCTCCAAGGGGGTAACTTTGAAATGAGACCTGAATATCAGAGCAGTGTCAGGCATGGAAAATAAGGAGTCTGATATTTTCCAATGAATATTAACCACCATAATTGGACTATAATTATCACAACCATCTCTATATTTGTAAAGATTTCTTTTTTCCATCACTGAATGGTGAACCCAAGGCCTCACACTTGCTAGTCAGGTGCTCTACCATTGAGCTGCATCCAGGCCCAAATTTTACTTTTTTTATATTTTTTAAATTTAAATTTATTTTTTTATTTTGGGATAGGGACTCACTAAGTTG
This sequence comes from Pedetes capensis, assembly GCA_007922755.1. Classification (NCBI taxonomy): domain Eukaryota; kingdom Metazoa; phylum Chordata; class Mammalia; order Rodentia; family Pedetidae; genus Pedetes; species Pedetes capensis. The sequence continues at coordinate 47,069 of VMDO01015152.1, read as the reverse complement.
CACAGGCTGTCTTTGGCCTCAAACTTGGATTTTACTGCCTTAGCCTCCAAAGTTGCTGGGATTACAAGTGGGCACCATGGTGCCCAGCTATTTATACAGTTTTAAGATGCCATACTACTGAAGCATTTTTGAGGATTCTGGGAATTTCCATGCAGACTCTGTATTAAATATAATGCAGTGCATCCCATAGGCAGTCTTTGAAATTTTTATAAAATCCATGCCATCACCCTTTATATTCATTCAGGCATATTTCTTCTGTTAAAATAAATCACCTTCCCCTTTGGTCTTTCAGTATTAATTATCACTCCTGTCAAGCCCTTTTGGCATTCTCAGTGTTTAGAAAGAATGTTAATTTGAAAAAAAATATTTTGGACTATGCAAAAAGTTTTCTCTAGACAAAGGGTATACTAACTGTTTGTCTTGGCAGGAACAAGTATTTTCTCTTGTGCGTGATTCAAAACTATTTAGTACCAATTTGTGTTAGCTTTCAAATAGCAAAAGTATACCTTAAGTAATAACCAAAATGCTACATTGCTGCTTTTAGACCACTTACATATAAATAATTTATATTAAATAATATTAGCATCATTTCTAAAGCTTACTGTTATGTGCAGGCAGAGTCTATGTTCATCAAGGTATTATGAAGGCACAATTTCAGGAACAACAGTCAAAAATTCCTACAATTCCAGGAATGGCCTACATTCTCACAATTTACATTTCATGATTGTTTAACATAAGTCACTGTCAGTCTCAGCTGGGGAAGATTATAAGTAGTCCATGTATATCCTACTACCAGTGAATCTTAACATTTAGATAAGAGAGTGAGATGAAATAGGATTTGGAAGCGCTGAGAGTTACTCATCCCTAAGGAGGAAAACTTCTGTATAACAGTGTTCTCATGGTGGGTGGGGAGGCAGGAATTAGGATTCCCCCAGGAAATTCCATGCTAGGAATGAGAATGGGCCCCATGGAGGAACCCTGAGACTACAAGAAACATTCCTCTTCCAGGAGAAAGACCATCTCCATAGGCACATTTCTTGGCTTTTGTTGCATATTTTCTATTAATTGTGACACTGCTATGGGAGAAGGGCAAACAGATTGAGAGTTTGTCTCTTCCAGTTTGGACCAAAACTGTAAATAAATTCACTTCTCCATTTCTCTATATATCATTTTCTCTTAATGTGGGTGAGTGTTCAGACCCTGAGCCAGGTTTTATGGCTGGGGGCTCTAGTAACAGATCAGCTATGTTGTCAAAGGGAACATATATTCTCATTGCTTTCCATGCAACTCTGTCTCTCCAAAAATAGGGTATGGACACAGGAAATATTTAACATCTCTGCCGTATCATTCTATTTACTCAAGAAATTTGATTCCATTTCTTGAACAAACCACATGTATTCTGTGAGAACTTTGAGGAATATAAATAAGACATTTCTTTGCTCTCTAAGAAGTTGTAATCTAGGGAAAGGATGGACATTGAGGAAAGTGATACTCAGAAACAATTTCTTTATGTCTTGTTAGCAGAAGGACTGACTTCCTCTATTTCAGGCTGCCTTGCTAAGGATATTTATATATGGAAAGGATTGGAAGACAGCAAATGGCCTCTAGAGCAAAGGATAGGTTTGTTTACTGTTCAGTACAATGAGGAGAATGTCTCTACTGTGGTTTTGAATATGGCTTGAGTTTATCCTCTTCACCCCCAAAGTTTTTGGTACTGAAACCTTTGTCCAGTGTAGTGATGTTCCGAGTGGTGGAAACTTTAAGAAGTATGGCTTAGTGGGAGGCAATTAGGTCATTGGGCCATCACTCTCAGAACAGAATAATTCTGGCTTCATGGGGTGAGTAATTCTTGTCAGAGTGGGTTGCTATAAAGAGAAGGCACTCTGTATGCTTAGCCTCTTCTACACCCGGGTAGTTTCCTTCTTTCTTCTCTACCATGTTGTCACATAGCCAAAAAGATCCTCACCAGTGCCCAAACAAATGCAGCTGCCAGATCTTGGACTTTCAGCCTCCAAAACTGTGAGCTAAATAAACCTCTTTTCTTTATACATTATATAGTGTCAGGTATTTTGTTTTAGTAACAGAAAACTTCTCCCACATGTCTAGTAGCTTGTCATACTGTGGGAGCATGTGTTGCTATGATGCTGAGAGCTATGCCACCAGTATTTCATGTACTAGAAGGGCCACCCATGGTGGACAGGTTTGAGCTGAGCTTCCAGACTAAGACATATGAGGGCAAAGGACCCAACATCCCACTCAGAAAACAATTAGCCATTGAAAACCCTATGAATAGCAGAGAAGCACTGTCAAATATAGTGCCAAAAAATGAGCTCTCCAGGCTGTAAGGCATTCAAGAAATGACTAGAGAAGAGTTGCCTACTCAAAGTAGAGTCAACCTTAATGATCAGAATAGAATAAAGCCCCAGGGACCCTCAGTTGCTGATGTGGCATCACTCAAAACAAGAAGAAACATAGTGCCTGCAACAGTGGGCTCAAACAAAAAGATGATGTGCATGGCACAGTGTTGAGAAGTGTTTCATTCTGCTGAACTTAGGGTCACTGTGAGTCAGATCCAACTCAATGGCACCCAAAAACAACAGAAGATAGATTATTATAGTCTCCTTCTGGGGCAAAATTCAAGCAGGCTTGCTGTTCATTATAAAGAATTTGGGTTCCTTACACTGAAGTTTCCTCTCCATGATGCAACCTACTGCTTAGGCAGCCATCAACTAGTCTCCTTTGTGTTATGCTATAGGAACTGGAATAAAGAAAATCGGTGAAAAGGCTGATACTCTGGCTATTCCTCCACTTCTGTGTTAGTAAATCCTTTGTCTTGGACCCAGATGTTTCACATTTTCTGTCAGCATTCATGAAAACTATGGGCAAATGTGTTAGCCTACATTTAGATTAAATCTCCAAGTCCTCACAATTCTTGACATACTACCAGTTTTTAATATTAAACTCTATATAATTATGATAAAGGGATAAAAGAGCTTTAGTAGAAATATAAACAAATTCCCATGAAGGTATGTCTGAGTAACACCGTTCTTGAGGAATATATGGGAAGAATTAGAAATTAAAATTTAATTGAGGCATTGAAGAAAGGATAAAGTTTCAAAAGTTAGAATGTCATGGAAGGGCATTCCCAGTAGTTGGAACAGTTTGAATAAAATTGAGGGACATGCTTGGCAATGAAAGACTAGTTACACTTTTGAATAGAGTTGGCAGAAGAAAAGAGAAAAATGAGCCTGGAAAAGAGAATATCATCCAATTTGGGGGAGACTTGAAATGCTATGTAATTTTTGCCTTTTCTCCTCTAGAATCATGGAAGATTTGTTTTATAAGAAAGTTTTATAAAATTAGGTATTTTTAAACAAAGAATTGGCATTGATGCTGGAAAACTATAGCACTCAAATAATTTCTACTCTTCAAAAATGAAAGTTGGCTTTGTTTTACATCCCTAGACAAACTGGCTTTGTTTTCTCTTTATTGCTTTAAGAAAGAGGAGACATTCACACTAGGACTGTAGGTTCATTGTGCTGTTTGCCATCAACTTGAATGTAAGATAAGTGATATCACTTGGACCATAAGAATTCAGAGCACCTGCTCTTGGTCCTATGTAATCTATGGCTCCAGAAAATAGTAAGTACCTGTCTGAGCAGGGAAGCACAACTTCCAATTCTGAGTAGCCTTTCAGACCATTCAGACTTATTTGAGAGGCATTCCAATTTCTTTGCAGGTCTCCTCTTTGCACAGCAAAAGAAATCCAGCTAAATATGCACACAACTCCCAGAAATACAGTCTAAAGCATGTAGCCTTCCTTTCTTAAAAGACCTCAATAAATGTCAGTGATTTAGAAGTACACATCAATGCCACATCAAGGACCAAGATTGCTTGAAACAGCTCATTTACAATCCAAGGAAAACTGTCAGAAATAAAATGTAGCAATATAGTTTTAAAGAAATCTTAGCAGTTGGTTCTTGAGAGGATTGATGTTAAAAAGTTCCAGCATTAATGGCATTTCCCACCCTAGCACCATATAAAGCATCAAGGTCACTTCCTAAATGTTCTTTCACTGTGTTGCTTTGGAGAAGCATAAATATGATTGTCTAGAAGCTGCCTAACTGGTTTTATCACTAATTTTGAATGATAAATGACTTTCAGACAATTGTAAGCATCCCACAATAGGCTCTAATAATATTGAGGGAAATTTTTATGAATACAAATCACACCTAAAACCCATAGTGCATCATGCTGAGTAATATCACAATAAGAATGGAAAAGAAAATGAAACTTTAAATAGGCATATGCTTTTATGTACTTTGACTAGAATTTGTATTCTTTCCACCTACTCCTTCAATCTAACAATAAATATTATTATAGATAATAAGAAAATGCCTTAACTATTTGTTTGAAAAATTGACTTGTTAAAAAAATCTTTATTATAAGAGAATCAAACTGTTATAAGATATTAACATAATTTTTATTTGGTTAGATCTAGAATAATGTCCTTTTGGAAGGGAATTTTTTGCATTTACTCTTATTTGAATTTTGTAATAGTTTTAAGTAAACATATTTCCATTTAAGAGACATAGGAACCAAGGCATTAAAATGATGCTTTGGATGGGCTAATGAATGATAAAACCAGGAGTAAGAACTTTACTTGTTTGAAAATTATATGTTAGCCTTACCAACTACCTACTATCTACCTAAATGAATCTTGAGGCCACTGTTAGTTGATATTGGTGTATAAAAAGTGACTATTTAACTTAGAAGCTATTTTATGTTGTTCATGACTTTGTGGGTCACAAGTCTGGGGAGGACTTAAGACAATTCTCATTGGGGATCTTTCAAGCAGTTGGAGTAAAAATGTTGGCTGGGGCTGCAGTTGTCTGGGGACTCAGCTGGGCTGGGTGCCTCCAAGCATCACTCTTGGCTACACTGAAGACATGCACTGGGTTGGGAGCTCATCATAATCCTGTCTGGAGCCCCTAAAGATCTTTCCAGAATGTTGTCTCAGGGTAGTAGAACTTCTTAGATTGTGTCCAGATTGTCTCAGAGAATCTCAGGATGGCATAACCTTTTATGATCTAGTTTGGGAAATCATGTGGTTTCTTTTAGATTACATTCTGTTAAAGCAGTCCCAAGCTCTTTGAAACTGTTAGCAGTTTCAAATAATTTGTGGCCACTTTTTTTTAGCACCATGGTTGCCTATGTCATTTGTCCCCTCTGATTTCATTTCAACCAAATATAACATTTATTAATATCTGACCTAAGTTGAGTTTTTCTAACGAAACTCAGCACTAAACCAATCTCTTCCTTTAGAGGTAAGATAGATGTTATGTGATTTCATCAAGTAATTTTAAGATGAGAGATCAAAGCAGTTGTGATGAAGAAAATGCCATTCTAGAATCAGTCATGTCCAAACAGAATAACAAATGAAAAAAAGTGATGATTCCATAAAGAAGAATAGGCTCACCTTGCTTGCCTAAGAAAGTCCACTTGGTACTTTCTGCAAGGGAAACTTGATTTCTGTGTAAGTAATAAAAAAGATAACAAAGTAAAATTCTGTGAAGCTTATGTATTTTTTTCTTCATGACAGTTCAGTATCTCTAAAACTTTGTGTGAAAAAAGTAGCTCACCTTGAATTCAAAGCATTTCCTTTAGTTAATGGTACTACACTGTGAATTATAATATTACCTGTTTCAATGCATTCTGTGTTTAGAATGGTATGAGTATACAACATGTCATTACATGTATCAATTCTCTGTCTCTCCCTCCTCCTCTCTCCCCCTCTCCCCTTTCCTTCCCTTCCTCCTTCCCTCCCTCTTTTAGGACTACTGGGGTTTGAACTACAGAGCCTCACACTGGGCAAGTGCTCTAGCACTGAGATGCACCCTCCAGACCATTTTTCATTTTTTAAAATTTGAAGAGTCTCCCTAAGTTACACCCCTAGGTCAATCATAGCTTCTGATAAGGCTGAGGTCTCCATAACTGGAATCTCATATCTGTAAGCTCACTCTGCAGCCTTTTCCTTCCAGGACACCATGCTGAAAGACACTGGTCTCCCTGCCTTCTGTGGTGGCATAAACCCCTCAAGGAGCCTACGATTGTTGAAAATAAAGGCCAAGAGGGAAAGTAGTGACTACTCCTGTCCTCTCTTTTCTGCATAAACTTTCCCTGATACAAAGGAATGCAAAGACCTGGTTACTGGTTGGCAGAGTTGGGGAAAAGCAAAAGGAGATCAAAAATTCAAATCTATGTATTAATAAATTATGCAGCCAGAATAAGTATTATTCTTTGGCCCTCTTGAAAGCTAGTTCCCCCAAAATAAAGTGTCTGTTTTTTTTTCCCCAACAATCCCTTTCTTAGTTTTTATACCTTTAGAATAGAAATTACCTCTAAAGGATTAATCCTTATTTGCAATGGCATGATGATTCTAATCAGACTAATACTCTCCTTGATTATTGGAGTATAGCTATTTGGGGTAGGGAGGAGACAAAGAGGTGGGGCTTAGGGGTTAAACTTGGGATGCCTAAGACAGGATGTGAAATTAGGCAGGTTGACTAGCAAAAGACAAATGGGAGGGCTACAAATATCTCTGGTGTGAACAATCATAAGCTTTTTCTTCTTCCAATTCATAGCCTCACTTCCAGTCTAGAATATCCTATTCTAGCTTTGTTTTCCTATAGCTTCCCTTTATCAACAGTCCTGAGAGTGTCTCTCTTCTTCTGACCTTTAAACCTGTGACTCTCCTTAGTCTGTTGCTATACTGTCCTTATCCAGATTACAAATATCTTCCTCATTTTGCTCTTCTGATCCTAGGGTAAAAATTTAATGTCTGAACACATATTTTATGGGTTCAATAAAAGATCATAATGACCTAGAAAATGTTTTTGTGTTTTGTTTCTCAGTTTGTCAGATTATTTTCTTGAGGCTGTTGTGAATGGGATTATTGTTTGATTTCTTTCTCACCATCTTTGTTATTGGTATATAGGAGTACTACTGATTGTTGAATATTATTTTTGTATCCTGCTACCTTGCTGAAAATACTTATCAGATCTAAGAGTTTTCTGGCAGAATCTTTAGGGTCTTTAAGTACAGGATTATATTACTTGCAAATAGGGATAATTTGACTTCTTTGTTTCTTATTTGTATCCCTTTTATTTCTTTCTCTTGCCTTATTGTTCTGACTAAAACTTTAATCACTATATTGAATAACATTGGAGAAAGTGGACATCTTCGTCTCATTCTTGCTTTTAGAGGGAATGCTTTCAGTTTTTCCCCATTTAGTATAAACTTGGCTATGGGTTTGTCATATACAGTCTTTATGATGTTGAGGTATATTCTCTTATATTCCCAGATAACTCTCTTTGAGACAATCTGGATACAATCTAAGAAGTTCTACTACCCTGAGACAACATTCCGGAAAGATCTTTAAGGGCTCCAGACAGGATTATGATGAGCTCTCAACCCAATGCATGTCTTCAGTGTAGCCAAGAGTGACGCTTGGAGGCACCCAGCCCAGCTGAGTCCCCAGACAACTGCAGCCCCAGCCAACATTTTTACTCCAACTGCTTGAAAGATTCCCAGTGAGAATTGTGACTAAAGATTCATTAGTTTGAGGACATGAATCTTGCTTTTATTCTATAACTCAAGATCCACTTATAAAGCTTGCTCATTGATACTGATTTGTCAAAATAGATGCCTTTTCTGCATCTATTGAGATGATCATGTGATTTCTGTCTCTGAGTCTATTTGTGTGCTGTATTGTATTTATTGACTGGTGTTTGTGTTGAACCTTACATCTGTGGAATGAAACCTTCTTGATCATGGTGTATGATCTTTTTTATGTGTTGCTGTGTTCAGCTGGCAAGTATTTTGTTGAGGATTTTTATGTCTATGTTCATCTGGGAAATTGGTCTATAGTTTTCTCTTTTTATTGTGTCCTTATCCAGTTTTGGCTTCATAGAATGAGTTTGAAAGTATTCTTTCCCTTTCTATTTCATGGAATAGTTTGAGGAAGATAGATATTACTACTCATTTAAAGACTTGGTAGAATTCAGCTGTGAACCCATCATGTCCTGGGTTTTTCTTTGTTGAGACATTCTGTATTACTGCTTTAATTTCATAACTCATTATAGTTCTGTTTAAACTACGTATATCCTCCTGATTTAATTTTGGTAGGTCATATGTATTAAGGAGTTTATCCATTTCTTCCATATTTTCCATTTTGAGAGAATATAAGTTCTTGAAGTATAACCTGATGGTCCATTGTATTTTGTTGGTATCTTCTAATAATCCTTTTATATCTATAACTTTATTAATTTGGGTCTCTTTCTTTTGGTTCATTTGGTTAAGGGTTAGTCCATGTTTTTATTTTTTCAAAGTACCAACTCCTAGTTTCATTGATTCTTTACCTTTGCTTTTTCAGTTTCCACTTCATTTCTTTCTCTTTCTTTCCGTCTTCCTTCCTTTCTTTTCTTTTCTTTCTTTTCTTTTTTTACAGTACTGGAGGATTTAACCCAGGGCACTTGGCTGCACCTCTATTCCATTTTTTAATTTTTTATTTTGAGATAGAGTCTTGGTAAATTATACCCTCTACTATTGTCCTTGAACTCACAACCCTCCTGCCTTAGCCTCCATAGCTGCTGTGATTACATGTCTGCCACCATGCCTGGCAATTTCACTGATTTCTGCTCTGATCTTATTTCTTTCCATCTACTGATGTTAGGTTTCATTTGTTCTTATTTATCTAATGCCTTCAAATAAATTGTTAAGTTATTTATTTGCACTTTCTCTTACTTTTTGATGTAACCCTCATAAATACAAACTTTTCTTATTGAACTGCCTTTGCTGTATCCCAAAGGTTCTGGTGGGTTTCATTTTAATTTGATTCCAGGAATTTTTTAACTTCTTCTCTACTTTCTTCTATGACCAATGATCATTCAAAAGTGTGTTGTTCAATCTCCATGTATTTATGTAGTTTTTGTTGCTTCTCTTGCTATTGATTTCTAGTTTTATACGATCAAATAAGATATAAGGAATGACTTCAATTTTTTTTTTGTATTTGCTAAGACTTGCTTTATATTCTCAAAAGTTGTCTATTTTACAAAACATTCCATGTGCTGCTGAGAAGAATGTAAATTCTGTAACTATTGGTTGAAATATTCCATAGATTCCTGTTAAGTTCATTTGGTGTATGGTACTGTTTAACTCTGAGGTCTCTTTGGTTTTTTTTGTTTGAATGATCAGTCTGTTCATGAAACTGTGGGTTTAAAGTCAGTCATTTTTATTGTATCTGGACCTGTCTGTCTCTCTATATCCAATAGTGTTTGTTTTATGAAATTAGATGCACCAATGTTCTATGTATATATATTTATAATTGTTATGTCCTCTTTATGGATTATTCCCTTTATCAATATGTAGTGACCTTCTTTATCTCTTCTGATTAATTTTGAGATGAATTCTACTCTGTCAGATATCAGTATAACAACCACTGAGTACTGACTTTTGAACTGAACTAACTGGTTTAAAATCTTGCCTCTACTACTTCCCTTGGAAAAGTTACTTAACTTCTATGGGCTTCATTTCCTAATCTGGAAAATGGTGGTAATAAAATATCCACTTCATAGAGTTATTGTGAAGATTAAATGAGTCAACATAATTCAAATATTTAGAATGGGACATAAGTGCAATAGAAGTGTTAACTGTCACCTAGGCATGGTGGCCATGTCTGTAATCCCAACAACTTGGGAGATGGAGGCAGGAAGATCATGAGTTTGATGCTAGAGGCAGCCCACATAACTTGGCAAGATTATGAATCAAAATAAAAATAAATAATGGGCTGGCAGTGCAGCCCAATGCCCAGGGGTTGAGCACTTGCAAAGTATGTGAGAGACCCTACGTTCAGCCCTGAAATGAAAAAAAAAAAAAAAAAAAAAAAAAGGAGGGGGAGGAGGAGTAGAAGAAGGAGGAGAAGGAAGAGAGTTATTAACTATCCTTATTATCCAATGATGGTAGTTATTAATGTTTAAAGATAGAGAAATGTCCATATGTTTTTAAATTATCATTATATACCATGTGTTTATTTGCAATATTTTCAGTGCTTAAATATATACTCATTCATAGTCTATTCTTCCATTTGGAAGAATAAATGGAAAGAAATAGCAGTTTTTAAAGCAGGTCTGGACTCATACATATTTTGGGATAATTTATTTGTAATATCTTCCTTAGTGTTGATTAAGATGGAAGCAATGCATCTTGGGATATAATTATGCTTCTTGCCTATGTTTATGTTGACAGGAAATAGTAAGGCAGCTAGTAGCTATTAACCCCTCTTTCCCAGTGAGGTAGTGTTATGGTTTAAATATATATCCCTCCCAAAAGTCTCATGTGTTGAAGGGTTGGTCTATAGCTGATTGATCTAATAATCAAGAGGTGATTAGATCATGAAAACTCTGACCTAATCAATACATTAATCTACTTATAGACTCATAATCTGATAGCATTATTGTCAAGTGATGGAAACATTCAAAGGTGGGGCCTAATTGAAGTAGGAGTCATTAGCGGCTATATTGTATGTGGCCCATCTGTCTTTCTGTTTCCCACCTGCCATAAGGCTCTGCTCAGCCACTCCCACTGCCATGATATTCTGCTTCACCTCAGACCCAAAGTAATGGATCCAGTTGACCTTGAACTGAAGCATCCAAAACTGTGAGCTCAAATACATCCTTCCTCACATAAGTTGTTTCTCTCAGGTATTTCTCACAGCAACAGAAAGTCTGACTGATACAAGTAGATATCTGATAATGAGTGACAGGAAAATATTTTAGAGAAAAAACAAAGTTTCTGAGCAAATCCAGTGTCCAGGAAAACAGCCTGGAAGAAAACCTTCCTCTTAAAGCTAAACCAATATCTAAATCCTCTCTCATTTCAGGAGAAATAGAGTCATACATCTTCACAAAAACCTTTGTTAGAAAGTCAATTACAGTAGATGTTGTGTTTTAATATTAGAGGAAAAATAATTTAAAAAGGAAAATAAAGACTTTGTCCTAAAGTATCCTAATGCATCAAAGGAAAAATAGGGTACAACTTTTCCATTTAGTTAATATTAAAAAATATCTAATAGAACTAAAAAAATAACACGAATGCTACTTTGGATTCTCACTGGATAAAGAAAATTGTAATTTGCCATTAGTATACAAATGACAAAAAGTTACTGAATATACAAGTAACAGTGTCAATGAGCAAGCTTTACAAGTGGATCTTGAGTTATAGAATAAAATCAAGACTCATGTCCTCAAATTACTGAATCTTTAATCATATTCCATTCTCCAGAAGAATATGGTATAATTTTACCTAACTTCAAATATTATTTACTTATTTATTTAGATTTTTTTTTTGAGACAGGGTCTCACTGTGTGTCCCTGACAAGCCTGGAACTCACTATGTAGACCAGGCTGGCCGCAAACTTGTGGCAATCCTCCTCCCTCTTCCATCCCAAGTGCTTGGATTACAGGCATGCAGCACCTTGCCTGGTTTACCCAACTTCAAATGTTATTATGAGAATGAAAGTGAAACAATAAGACATATTAAACAAGATATTGTTGTTGTTGTTGTTAGTTGCCATCGAGTCGGTATCCGACTCATAGCGACCCTCATAGGGTTTTCAATGGCTGTTTCGGGATTGCCTTGGGAGTGGATTGCCAGGTCCTTCTCCCAAAACAAGATATTAGGGAACTGTTTACTTCTGCAGAATCATCTCTTCTCAAATACTTTGGCTTTCCATATCCAGTCAGGCATCAAATGTATTTAGCATTCTCTTTTGAGGAGTGTCTTGTATCTCATTACTTTTATTTCTGAAGTAGCCAGTTAATATGTGAGAGTTAATACTTGAAAATAGTGCAGGTAGGTAGAGACGGGGGTGTGCTTTTTATTTTGTTTCTCTTTTAATTTAGGCCATTATCATTGCCTTATGTTTGAATTATTACAAATGTTCATGGAGTATTCTTCCCCAAACACATTTTCTCTATAAAAAAAACACTTCTACAATTTTCTGTCAAGTTAGATATATGACTGCATCTGATCCCAGCACCCCAGTTTCATATTCAAGATCCTATATCCAGTGGCCCTTCACTAGACAACCTGATGTCTCACTGTCCTCAAATTATGCCTTCCATCTAATTAGGCTGGTTTCCTTCTAATCCTCTGCATAGGTGCCAAAGGAAGCCCCACTTCTGTGCCTTTGCTTCAGTGATCTCTCTTGCATAAAGTAACTGCCTTACAAATCTAGAGCTAACAATTGCTTTGTTGTTGTTGTTAGGTGCCATCGAGCTGGTATCCGACTCAGAGTGACCCTACGTACAATAGGGGAAACACTATTGTCAGTGCTTCTCTGCTGTTCATAGGGTTTTCAATGGCAGATTGATTTTTGGGAATGGGTTGCCAGTCTGTCTCCCAAGCCTACAGCACCTGGTGTTCCCAGGCAGTCTCCCAGTCAAGTACTAACCAGGCCCAACCCTGCTTAGCTTCCACAATCTGATGGGATTGGCTGCCACAGGGGTATGGCTGCAGGCCAACAATTCCTTTCCATCTCACTAGTATCCTAAATGTTGTATAAAAATTATTTGGGTTATTCTGGCTCATTCCAGTGTCCTCTTTTTCTGAATCCGTATAGCATTTCGGGTAGCATATTATGCTTATATTAAATAATTCTTTACAATGGGTTCTAGTTAATTCATTAAAATTAAGTATTCTTTGTTGCAAAGTTTGTGTAGTCCCACCTGAACTGTGTTTAGAAAAAGTGAAAAGATCATTAGTTAAAATATCTAATGAATTTTAATATATTTTTGAAGCTAATCAAGACTTCTTAAAACAAGCCACCCAAATAGATCAGGTGGGTGGCTTGAAAGTAAAGGAGAAAGAAACTGAAAAGCACGTCCTCATCTCTGCTTACATGCACTTCACCTAATCTCTGCAGGTAGCTCCTTGTGGGTACAGCTTTGGTGTAATTTTGCCTCCCAGAGGCCTTCTGCTACCACTTCCCTACTCTTTCTCCCTCATTTTCAACAAATAGGAATGTTCATCAAGGGTACCTTTACTCTGATTATAGTTAATATAGTTCAGTGATATAAAGATTTATGTTTGTTATGTTCTATGAACTCAAACTCAGGAATGCATGAATAATTTTTGGCTATAAATTTTCGTATATTTTTCTCAGAATGATATTGCATGCTTTTTTAAATCTGGGATTGATTGAGAGACTCAAACAGAGCACATGTAATAATAACTCAGAGTTTCAGGGAAAATAGAATAGTAAAGGTTACCTCCAGATGACAAGGAAGAGAATGGGTTTTTAAAATATGTAACTTAGCCATGTAGCTAATGATTCCACAGTAATTTGGAAAAATAATTCTGAAACACACTTATATATAATGGGAGGGATTGTAGAATGGTAAATGATTAGAACTATAATAACTATGAAATCTGCATGATGTGGTTTCCTTACCAGGTACAAACATATCGGACCATTCTAGGAGAGACACAGGGAAGAGCTGTCATTTCTTTAAAAAGATATCAGTGGCATAGAGAAAGGTTCTATGCCACAGACATACTGTTGCTCCATTTGGGTTAATAGACTGAAGAATTAAATCCAAGACTTATGATTAGTGTTTCCTCAGATACTATTTAACAAATGAAAGAAAAAATAAATGCAACTATATTTTTAATATGTCAATATCCAGAGTATTCAGGAAATTTATGTGCTCACCATACAAACTACAGAAAGATGAACTTCTATTTAAACAAGATTAAATTTAACTCCCCTCAAAATTAATTAAATATAGGAAAATGATTTTTGAATGACAAACTCTGGAAATCTAATTTTTAATAAAATATAGGGTTTATATTCAGATGCTCCATGAAGAGTAATGAAGAAATTTTTGTACAATATGAAGAAAATAGCCTGCAGTGGTAACACCCTGACATCAGATCATATCAGATCTCAGAAGCTAAGCAGGGTCAGGCTTGGTTAGTACTTGGATGGGAGACCACCTGGGAACACCAGGTGCTGTGGCTTGGGAGAAGGACTTGGCAACCCAATCCCAAAAAACAATCAGCCATTGAAAACTCTATGAATAGCAGAGAAGCACTGACATAGAGCCAGGCATGGCACAGTGTGGGGGAGTGTTTCATCTGTGCTATATGGAGTCCTAAGAGTTAGTCTCGACAGCACCTGACAACAACAACAACAACAACAACAAGGAAAATAGGAGGGACTAAACTGTTTATTCTATCAGTAAATTGCACAGTGGTAGAAAATGTAACAGTCAAGTGAGATGATAAATTCTTCAAAATAAATATCAAAATCCCTAAAACAAATTGAAAGATGAATTAGATGCATGGCATCGAATGAAAATCTGGATGTAATTTGAATATCTGATGTTTAGAAAATAAAAAGAGCATAGAACACACAGATCATGAAGTTGATGTGAAGTATACAAAAGTATAAATGGAAGAATATCATTGTACAAGGAAAAGTAGGAACCATCACGCTATTAAAATCCTACAGTGTTAAGTATGAACTTTGTATTAATCTGTATAATATTTCTAAAAATTGACAAAGGAATATATTACAGTTTGACAAGGATAAATTATTCTAAGGTTGCAGTATTGGTAATGATGGGGAGAAATGCAAAGATACAAATGTAGTACTACTATAATGTATAACTTTATCCATACTATATTGGTGAAATCTTTCCTCTGGACAAGAATAATTTAAGGAAGATTAAATAGCTACAGGCATGGACTTTAACATGAATAGCAGTCTTTTCTAGAAGTACGTGTGGATTAAAGCCACAGTCTTATAAGAATCAATGTTTTCTTGGAGAGTGAACACTTCAAAAAAACTCTATCATTTAGTTACTCAACTTCAGAAAACAAACTATGACAAAATACAAACATTGTAACTCAGAGTCAATAATCAGCAGGAAATCTCCACAGAATTTGAAAGCACCCTAGAGCAAAACCAGGAAAAGTGTATATTATGAATCAAAAAGAAGGGCTGTGCAATTCCTAGGCTCTCCCATTCTCCATTCCCATCATCCTTCTTCCCTTCTTTCTGCCTTTCTCTCTTTGTTCCCCCCACCAGTTATTATCTCCCTTCTCCAAATTCCTACCTGTAGAAACTCACAAACCACACAGCTAACTGGCAAGTAATAAACTAGTATTGTCAAAAAAAAATCTTTTCAAAGATTTTCTTTCCCAAACAAGAACAAAAATCTCATATATTGTGGCATGTTTGGGACAATCTAGAAATCTACAGACTTATTACAGAAATAATTCAAGGAATGTTATTGTTATTCCAATCTATCAAGATGAGCCTATTGGAGTTATTTTTCTCTCTGTCATTCCCTGTACCTCCTTTTTTCAACCTGAGATGCTCTAAATCTACATTTTAAACAGTTTGACTTGGGGGGCATTCCTATAAATGAAAAATGAATGCAGTTTTTTTCTGATGTTTGAGCCAATGAGGAAGGTAGACATTATAATCTTCATCTTGGAGATAAAAGTAGTAAGGCTGAAACACCGTCAATGACTTTGCCCGATACCACAGAACTGGCAAAGGCTAAGAGTTGGGTCATAACCCTATTTGTCTACATTCCTTTCATTATAGCCTACTTTTTCCACCAACAGATATCATTGCCTTTTATCTATATATTATAATAGCTTTCCTACTTTCAGTTCCATCTTCTTCTTTCAAACCATCCTTTATAGTATTTACAACATAATATTCCCAAGCCAAGTTTTCATATCTAAAATTTTGAAATCTGTTTGATCTGTACTTATTGAAGAATATAGTTGATGGTAAAATGTTCTAAAGGAGGGCAATTAGAGAAATCAAGAGAAAGCAGTGACCATGTGGTAACAGCCTAACTATATTAAGACTTTGGAAAGTATAAGCTGAGAACAGATATGACAGAGGTCAATGATACTAGAAGAAAGGGAAAGGAATAAACACTGATAAAAAGCAACTCAGGAAAATGTCATGAATTTGAAAGGAGTGATAAGTGGGAAAATATTTCAAGGTCTAAAAGGAAAAGCAGTTTAATGGATAGTTACAGGGTTTCTGAAAAATTCCATTCTGTGGACTAATTTCTAAAATATAGAAAGAACTTAAGAAGGCAAATTCCTGTAGGGTGCGCGCCTCCCGGTTGGCCTGGAGGTTCCGATGGGCTGCGCCGCCGTGCACACAGATACTAAACACAATTCACTCGGGACCCTCAGGTGAGAGGCGCAGACTCCTGCGGCCCTCGGGACCCCGGCAGAGACAGGAGAAAGGAAAAGCCTCAGGCGCTTTTGCCTTCCAGGGGCAAACACCTGTGTTGGTCGTCTCAGTGGTCATGAAGAGACAGCTGTTGCTTCGTCAGTGGTCAGACAGAGAGCAGGTTCTTTTCCTTGCTGATGATTGCAACGGGAGAGCATTTT
Organism: Pedetes capensis; assembly: GCA_007922755.1. NCBI lineage: Eukaryota > Metazoa > Chordata > Mammalia > Rodentia > Pedetidae > Pedetes > Pedetes capensis. Next base: position 30,581 of record VMDO01015152.1, on the reverse strand, counting down.
TTCCTCATCAAAGGTCCAGGGGAGAACAGCAGGAGAGGTGTTTCCTCATCGGTGGTCCAGGCAGGAACAGGCGAGAGGGTGCAGAAAAGGGGTCCCAAAAGGGGTGCCAAAAAGGGGGCCTAAAAAGCCTAAAAAGCTGTGCCAAAAGGGTCGAGCTGACGCAGCGCAGCTCTTTATGTAGCTCGCCCATGGAATGGCCTCAGCCAATCAGCTTTCAGTCCAATTGTCCAATCAGGAAGGGTTTTGTACAAACGTGCAACCAAGTTACTTTCATTTTCCCTAGATTTCTAACTTACAAACCAGATATTCAAATGCCATTTTCCCAGTTTGGGAGTTTTTGCCAATTTCCTCCCAATTTTTCCCTACACATCCCTCTTTTTCTTCTAATTTTTTTTTTAATTTGATGGACATGTTCTCTGAATAATTGTACCATTATAGAATGTTTTAGGTCCTGATCATTTACATCACATTTTACATCTCGAACTCTCCTTGTTACTATACATACAATTATAATCATAAGGCATACAACAATAATCATAATATATAACAGAGTAGTTTTAAAAGTCTTTTAACAATTCCCTGGAGCAAGGCCAAGGCTGGTGAGTCTTTCCATGGTTGATGTTGTCTAACTGGTACCCAAATTCCCTTTCTTACACATAACAAATAGATGTTCTCTTTTTTAAAGTCCATATTCAAAGAGGTATTTACACAGGCATACAATTTACATTGTTTAGAAAAGATTGACCCATCCATCTTGTTCTATTTTGTCTCCCCTCCTAACATTACATATAGGAGTCTTACACAAGCTCTTAATTTCATTCTAGCCTTTTTACCAGGGTCTGAAGTGCTTACTACCCAAGGAGATCTAATTGCAGCCACCAACTTCCACAGGTGTACTTGTGGAGGTGCCTTTTGTTACCTGGAGTGAAGGTGGGATTAGTTTGTAGTCCATACCATACTTTGAACAATGCATGTGCCAATTCTATGAGCCCTTTTGCAAAACCTGTGTGTTCCCACCCCATTTTTTTCTCTGGGACTTTCATGAACACCCTCATTTTCCTTATGTAATTACTCTATTTATATGGGCTCTGATCCGTGCCTTTTGGTATCCATGGCACCTCTTTGGGTTTCCTTGACCCAAATGCTGGAACATACAACCTCTCCTCGCTTGACATTGGCCAGATCTTATTGACCACTGACTGTCAAGCAGTGCCTTTCCTTTTCCCCCATACATATAGTCATACCTTCACTTCCCACACTAAGTTTCTGGTGACTTTTACCTCCTCCTCTGGCTTTAGTGGGCCTGTTGGGTTGTAAGGTTCCACTACCCATGGCACTTCATTGGCATAAACAGTTACCGGTGCGTCATCCCAAGTAACCACCCTGATGAGTGGCGGGTTGGGTACGTACGCCTAATACACATCGCTGTTATTTGTGGCATTATTTACCCCTGTTACATATACCTCTTTCAGCATAATTGGCTCTGCAGCTGTTGTCGTTGGCATGGCACATGCTGCCAGTGGAGCACCGTTATTAACAGTGTTAGGGTACCCTTTACAATTGTGGCATTGCTCCCTTTTTTCTTTTTCTGGCCTCACCCGGTTTGGTGGTTTTCTCTGCTGCCATTATTGCTTTTGGGTTCATTGTTTGAGCTGTCCTCAGTTTCGCCACTCCCTCCATCAGCCCTTACATTCTTCACACCCCCTCTTCCGTGATGGTTGCCTGGGCATCTGGTGGTCATGAGGAGACAGCTGTTGCTTTGTGGGTAATCAGATGGAGAGCAGGTTCTTTTCCTTGTTGAGGATTGCGATGGGAGAGCATTCTTTCCTCACCAAAGTTCTGGGGGAGAGCAGCGGGAGAGGTGTTTCCCCATCGGTGGTCCAGGCAGGAACAGGCGAGAGGGTGCAGAAAAGGGGTCCCAAAAGGGGTGCCAAAAAGGGGGCCTAAAAAAGGCCTAAAAGGCTGTGCCAAAAGGGTCGAGCTGACGCAGCGCAGCTCTTTATGTAGCTCACCCATGAAATGGCCTCAGCCAATCAGCTTTCAGTCCAATTGTTCAATCAGGAAGGGTTTTGTACAAACATGCAACCAAGTTACTTTCATTTTCCCTAGATTTCTAACTTACAAACCAGATATTCAAATGCCATTTTCCCAGTTTGGGAGTTTTTGCCAATTTCCTCCCAATTTTTCCCTACAAATTCCAAGACAACAAATAACCCAATACCTAAGTAGGCAAAGGAAATGAACAGATAGTTCTCAAGTGAAGAAGCTCAAAGGGCCAAGAAACACATGAAAATCTGAAGTTTGCCCTTGAATATTAAGTAGCTAAAGCAGAAGGAAGACATGATGAAGTTAGGGAACTAAACAGAAGACCTCAAAGGGCAACTCAAAAAGATAAAGTCATATACTATGAGGACATTTACAAAGAGCTGGAGATAAAAAACCAAAAGGGAAGAACACAATCTGTTTTTCTCAAGCCTAAGGAATTGAAGAAAAAATTCAAGCCTCAAGTGGCAATAGTGAAGGATTCTACAGAGAAAAGATTAAACAACACAGGAAACATCAAAAGAAGATGGAAGTAATACACAGAGTCATTATACAAAAAAGAATTGGTGGATGACCAACCATGTCAAAAGGTTACATATGATCAGGAACCAATGGTACAGAAGGAAGTGGAAGCTGCCTTGAAGGAACTGATGAAACACAAGGCTCCAGGAATTGATGTCATACCAATAGAGGTGTCTCAATATATAGATGCATCCCTAGAGGTGCTCACTTGTTTATGCCAAGAGATTTGGAAAACAGTTACCTGGCCAACTGATTGGAAGAGATCCATATTTGTGCCTATTCCCAAAAAAGGGGATCCAACTGCATGTGGAGGCTATCAAATGATAGCATTAATATCATTCACAAGCAAAATTTTGCTAAACATCATTCAAAAGCAACTGTAGCAGTAAAGACAGGGAGCTACCAGAAAATCAAGCTAGATTCAGAAGAGGGTGAGGAACCAGAGACATCATTACTGATGTAAATGGATATTAGTCAAAAACAGGGAGTATCAGAAAGATGTGTATGTTTTATTGATTATACAAAGGCATTTGACTGTATGGATCATAACAAATTATGGATCACATTGTGAAGAATGGGAATACAGAGCACTCAACTGTACTCATGAGAAATCTATATATGGAACAGGCAGCAGTCATTTGAACAGAACAAGGAAACACTGCCTGGTTTAAAGACAACAAAGGTGTGCGTCAGGGTTGCATCCTTTCACCATACTTCTTCATTCTCTGTGCTGAGCAAATAATCTGAGAAGCTGGAGTTTACAAAGAAGAAAATGGAATTGTGATGGGAGGAAGACTCATAAACAAGTTGCATTAAGAAAACGATACAATTCTGCTTGCTAAAAGTGAAGAGGATTTGAAATATTTACTGATGAAGATCAAAGAACCCAGGCTTCAATGTGGATTGTGCCTCAACATCAACAAAACAAAAAACCTTACTAATGAGTCAATAGCAACTTCATGATAAATAGAGAAAAGATTGAGATTGTCTAACATTTTGCTTTATGTAGTTCTACAATCAACACCTGTGGCAATAGCAGTCCAGAAAGCAAAAGATGCATTGCATTGGGAAAAGCTATTGCAAAACACCTCTTTGAAGTGTTGAAAAGTAAAACGTCGTATTGAAGACGAAAGTGTGCCTGACTCATGCCATAGTATTTTCAGTTGCATCATACAGTTGTGAAAGCTGGACATTGAGTAAGGGAGACAGGAGAAGAATTGATGCTTTTGAGTTATGGTGCTGGAGATGAATATTAAATATACCATGCACTGCCAAAAGAACCAACAAATCTATCCTAGAAGAAGTGTGACTTAGAGTGCTCCTTGGAAGCAAGGATGGCTAGACTTCATCTTATGTATTTTGAACATGTCGTCAGGAAGGACCAATCCCTGGAGAAGGACATCATATTTGGAAAAGTGGAGGTCAGCAAAAAAAAGGAAGTTCCTCAACTAGATGGATTGACACAATGTCAACATAAATGACACATAAATAAACTGACACAATGTCAACATAAATAAGATTGTGCCCTGGGCACAGAATTGGGGAGTGTTTCGTTCTGTTGTATATAGGGTTGGTATAAGTCAGACCTGATTTGATGGCACCTAACAATAACAACAACATCCCAGCCATTAGAGAAATACAAATGAAAACATTAAAGTTCCATCTCACTCTAGTATGAATGGCTACAACCACCAGAACAGATAATAAAAAATGCTGGCAAGGATGCAGAGAAAAAGGAACACTTTTATACACTTTGGGGACTGTAAATTAGTTCAACCACTTTGGAAATCGATATAGAGATACGTTTAAAAAACTAAGAATAGAACTGCCATATAGCTCAACTATACCACTACTGGGAATATACCCAAAGGAAGATAAGTCATCATACCACAGAGACACCTTCATTTCCATATTTATGGTAACACTCTTCATAAGTACAAGGATATGGAACCAACCAAGATGTCCATCAATATAGGAATGGATAAAAAATTGTGATATAATATATATTATATATATATGAAATGTTACTCATTTCATACACACACACACACACACACACACACACACACACACACACACACACACACTGAAATGTTACTCAGCAATAAAAAAGAATGAAATAATGTCATTTGCAGCAAAATGGATGGAACTGGAGAATATCATCTTACACGAATGAACTCAGGCCCCCAAAGAGAAATATCATATGTTCTCACTCATATGTGGGAGCTAAATCTAAATTACAGGAAGAAAAATAATATAAAAATGATAGAGTACGCTTATCTAAGAGTGGAAAATGAAAGCAGAGTAGAAAGAAAGGGGGAGGGGTCTAGTGGGGGAGCAGAGGTTGTGGAAGGAGGCAAGGGGAGGGGGAAGTAATGCAGAGGGATAAAGAGAGACAGGATAATCAAAAAATAGATGGTGCAACAATACAAATACATGGGAAAAATGGAGACTATAACCCATAATTGCATACAATTTTTTGCTGTATATTAATCAAAACATTCTGTGAAATATGTAAGTTCATGAAAGTATAGCCAAAAGTAATGTAATAATTGCATAATGGAAATAGCAAAACCCTTTTTACTCTGTACCCCACCAACATTTGTAAATAAAGGGGACATATAAAAAAAGGAAAATTCCACGTTGTGAGATAGCAAGTATAAAAAACATATTATTTAAACATGCCGTTGGATATATTTACAGATAATAGCATTGTAAAGTACTTTTAAGAGAACCTTCTATATTTGAAATTCTTTTTTATTGGAAATTTTTAATGTACACCTTAATGTGATTCATTCTGACATGTTTTTCATTGTGACATTTCCATATATGCATTTTATTGTACATTATTCATATAAGTTCCCCCTTACCATCTTGTACACTTCCTCCCCCTTTCCTTGCCCCCCCCATCAAAGACTTTTCTACCATTTACTTGTCTTTTTATGGTGATATTTTTCTACATATCTTTGCGTTCCTGTTCTGTTTAAGTTAGAAGCTTTTTCCGTAGTGAACTTTCCTTTTACCTTGTCAGAACTATTACATGCATTTTCTAGACCATCTATAATAATACCATTCTTAGCTATTTTTTCTCTTTTATTATGATCCAACCTTTGTATAGGACTTTTTCCTTCTTATAATTTTGATTCAGTTCCCACATATGAGAATATGTGGTGTTTTTCTTTCTGAGCTTGTATTCGTTCACTTAAAATAATTTTCTCCAATTCCATCCATTTTGCTGCGAATGGCCTTATTTCATTTTTTTTTTTTTGATTGCTGAGTAGTATTCCATTGTGTATATGTACCACAGCTTTTTTATCCATTCTTCTGTTGAAGGGCACTTTGGTTGATTCCATATCCTTGCTATTGTGATAAGTGCTGCATTGAACATGGAGATGCAGGTGTCTCTGTGGTATGATGACGCATCTCCCTTTGTTAAATTCCCAATAGTGTTATAGCTGGGTCATACAGTAGATCTATTTTTAGTTTTTTAAGAGACCTCCATATTGATTTCCATAATGGTTGGACCAATTTACAGCTCCACCAACAATGTAAGAGTGTTCCCTTTTCTCCGCAACCTCACCAGCATTTGTATATTTGAAATTCTTAATTCTTAATTCTTTTATATCTTTATGGCTATTCTTTCTTTTTTTAAAGGAAACTCTAGACAATCACAGAATGACTAAGAATCCCACTCAGTAGGGAAAGGCAACAGAGCTTTATTCCATGTAACTCCACCACTTAACTAACTGGCCCACTCACATATTCTTTCTAAGCCTGAAGTTAAATATCTGCAAAATGGGAGAAGCGGTAATTACCACCTCAGAGTATCATTGCAAAAATCAAAATATATGTATGTATGGGCTAAGTACAGTGGATAGAAAATGGTAATTGAATAATTGTTTAAAAAAATATGTGAACCTTCCCTATAATTATAAATAAAGAATAAAAGCAAGGGAGCAGAAAACAAAGAAGTGAGGGTGGAAAGAAGGAAGAAAGGGTAGAAGGGATAGAGGGAAGGAAAGAGAAAGGGAGGGAAGAAGGAAAGATTAGGACAAAAGGAACTTTCTGTCCAAACCTTGAAGTTTCGAGAGTTTGGGTCTGTGAAACAAACTGACAATGGTGAGTTTGTTGTTGTTAGTTGCTGTCCAACTCAGCACCATATGTACAACAGAACTGGGCATCCCTGGAACCTGTGCCATGCCCTGCACTTTGTCAGTGTTTTTCTGGTGTTCATAGGGTTTTCAATGGCTGATATTTTGGGATTGCCTTGGGAGTGGGCTATCACATCCTTCTCCCATTTTTGAGGTGCTGGGGATCTAACCCAGGGCCTCAGAGAATGCAAAACAGCACTCTACCAACTGAGCTAAACCCCAGCCCAATGGACAGCTTAGGAACAAGCATATATATACATTATCGTTCAAGCATGAGGGAGTCATGTTGTTGTTGTTGTTATTAGGTGCTGTCAAGTCGGTATCCGATTCATAGCAACCCTCTGTACAACAGGGGAAACACTATTGTCAGTGCTTCTCTGCTGTGCATAGGGTTTTCAATGGCAGATTGATTTTTGGGAGGGGGTTGCCAGGTCCTTCTCCAAAGCCTACAGCTTCTGGTGTTCCCAGGTGATCTCCCATCCAGGTGGTAACCAGGCCTGACCCTGCTTAGCTTCCGAGATCTGGCGGGATCGGATGCCACAGAGCTATGGCTGCAGGTGAGGGACTCATACAAAATATAAAATTCAGCAAATGGTCAAATGGTTAAGGTTTAAATACACTCTTCATAAAAGGAGATGGAAGTGGGGACTGTAGGCAATTCTACAGCAGGAATAAATGAATTTTAGGAAGGATGCATGGACCAGAAGAAGAGACAACAGCCTGAGACAAAGTTCACTAGGGCTCTGAGTATGACTTTAACTCTAGTCTTTCTTCCTGCAAGTTAATCTGCTGGGAGATCCAACCTTTAGATAGACAGGGAGCTTCAAAGAAAGCCCCATCTGTGCTTCCAGGGGAAAACAGGAATGAAGAGGGGGAAGGCCAGAGAGACTTGAGTTCTCCTTTAATCCAAAGCATTTGGCATGCCCAAACATCATACTTTGGATTATTGTTTTCTGAGCCCCAACAGAAGGAAGAAATAAAGGAAGATAGAGGAACAAAGGGAGTAAAAGTGGAGTTTTTTTAAGTGGAAACAAGCCAGAATATTTCAAATAAATATGGAGTGTAAGGGAAATCAAATACACTAAACATTCACATTGCTCAGTCAACATGAAAAGCATAAGTGAACATTTAAATTAGTAAAAATGATTGAAATAGAAAGTAATCAAATAATCTGACAAGTTAATGTGTCATTAAGTAATCATCTGCAAGGAAGAAAAGACAACAAAATTTTAAAATGATATGTATATGTAACTTCTTTCCCAAGGTAGTCCCAAAGTGGCAATAGGCACTGTCAAAGATAAAAGTATAGTGAGCTCGAATCTAGGCTGTTTGGAAGTTACAGTTCAGTGGTGCAATAGGAAAATGAAAGCCAAAGATTGCATTTAGATACAAAAGTGGTTTTGGAAAAGGACACCATAATTATACTGGCATAATATTGCTTTCCTGGATCATCGAAGTCAAATGTACTGATAATTTAAATAATGTATTTGAAACAATAGAAAAAGAAAAGCGAAAACAGTGATATGAAATGAAAGAAAAACAGACATTATTGAGTCAGTTAAACATCAAGCCTGACATTTTACTATTTGTCCAAAAGCATCCAGAAAGTTAACTCAGTAATTTTTGATAGAAACTTTAACATCTTCATGGTCAATAAGGCCATGAAGTTGTTCCCTGTGGCAGCTCTGAAAGCAACTGTGGAGGACTGGTAAAGCTTGAAACATTTATTTCCAGCCATTTCCTTTGCCTGCCTGAAATTCCTCTTCATGTCATCAGTCTCTTGATATACTCTTAGAAAATCATCATTCTCTTCTGACCTGGCAGAATTCTCTCCTCTTTCAGACTGTAAGTACAGGTCACTCTGATGTTTTATTAGACAATTTGATAACAGCTCAGAACACAATCTACATGAAAGGAGAAAAATATTCCACCCAATTCCTATCTTAAGTTCCACACAATAAAGTGTTCAAAAGATACTCCTGAATAGTTTTATCACAGAGACTAGTTTTGTCAACTAAGCCACAGGCGAATGCGCTGAGGCCCATAAGCCCAGTGCATAGAATTTGACAACAGCTCTCTTAGTGGTATTAGTCATCTGAGTCTCTTGGCTTGTTTTACTTTTTTTTTAAGGGAAGAAAAGAGTCTGCTCAGATATGAGAGGGTTAGCATAAAAGAATAGGTTATCTTTGAAGGTATTTTAAAGGTTTTTATAGGAAAAGAAGTCGTAAACAGAAAACTTTTGTGTGTGTGTGTGACACTTGAGGGTTGAACACAGGGCCTTGCACATACTTTGCAAGGGCTCTGATGCTGACCTGCACCTCTAGCCACTTTTTTATTTTTTGTCTTGAGAAGGACTCTCCCTAAATTACGCAGGCTGCCTGTGGCCTCAAACTCATGATCCTTCTGCCTCCAGCTCCTGAGTTGCTGGGATTACAGGTATACACCACAGTGCCTGGCTAGCAAACCTTATTTTTTAATAATCTTGACCTTTGTTTATGGCCTAATTTTTATTAGGAAATTCTGTCATTTACAGAGAGCCATTGTGTCATTTTTATAAAGAAGCTTAACTCTATTCACATGCCAGAGTATCACACCGAGTAAAATTCAAAATTGAGCATAGTGGTGTGTACAAGAATTTACTAAATTGCAATGACTTTCTGTATTTGTTTACTACCAAATAAAAAAAAAGTGTATTGTTCCCTCCAGAACAAGTGCTTATGGTAATCAATAAACATTTAAAAACCAAAAAAGAATAGAATAAATTTTCAATAAACCAAATGGCTTCAAGGCAAAGTATTGTGATAAACTAAGAAAACATTAAAAAATTTATCCCTTGTTAGTAATTAAGAGAGAATGACTTAAGTCAATACTTACTCCAGGCAAGTCCCTTAAATATTTTCTTTAAAAAAGATTGAGGTGAGATTTTTATTCTGACATTTATCTTTCAATAAAAAGCAATGAAACATGGTGGTTAAAAAAAAAAAAAGTCCTAGTAAATTGCACAACCTTGTTGACAGTTCATTGATCCTTTACTTTTATTGTCTTCTTCATTTGAAGTCTGAAAAGATATCTTACAGAAATACAGAAATATAAGATTTGAATGAGTTAAGAATCGTAGGTAAGTAGTGTTTGCATAACAAGAAATTTGGAAAAGTCAGACACATAAAACAAGGAAGGAAGGGACAAAGGTTTGAAAACAGGTTCATAGAGACCAGATCAATGTTTCTCAGCTTGTCTAATAATAGCAGAAACACCTGGGAAGCTTTTATTAAAAAACTGATTCCTGAATGCTGCTCTCAATGGTTCTAATCTAATTGGTCCATCTTGAGGGCTGAGTATAGATAACTTTTTTAAAAAGTTCTCCACTTTCTTTTAATTTGCAACCAAGTTTGGTATCCTCTGCACCATGCCAGCACTTGGTCGTGTATGGTGCCTTGGCCTTGAGGGTTGAAGAGGAAGTATCACATGGTTACAAGGTCACAGAACTTTTCATAATGATACTAAAGCATCATTTGCCTTGTCCCTGTATTGACATTTATAATGAAGGTGCAACCACAATCATGGGCAAACTGCTGATGTCTCAAGACAAATCAAGACAGTGGCCCCAAATAGTCTAAATGTCATCATATATTTTACAGTTTCACACTTACAGCTACAAAAAGCCAATTTCTCTAAAAAATATCCTTGGTGAAGGAGAAGACTGTTAATTTTATTGACTGTCAACTCTTAACTATGTATCTTTTTAATATTATATGATAAAATGGGAATTACACATGAAGCACATCTGCCGTATACAAAAGTTTCTTGAGGAAAAACACTTGTGTGATTGAATTGTGAGCTAAAATTATCCAATGTTTTCACAAAACACCATTTTTATTTGAAAGATTAACACATAACTGCAGTTATACAGACTTGGGGATTTGACAAGCATTTTATTGAAAATGATTGAAGAAAGCCTGATACTTCAAGGAAATCAAGTGTCAGTATATATTGTCAATGATACAATTTGAATTTTCATGTGAGAATTAGATTTGTCAACATTTATATCCATAACTATGAAAGACATACCAATCTCTTACTAAACTATCCATTAGAGAGCTAGCAGAAGTATATATCACTATTCTTACTACATTAGTTTCTGTTCTGAAACATATGGTTATTTTCCAGCAAAAATATAATATCAACATATAATGGATTTATAAGCAGATATTTTTATAATGTCTCCCTTAAAATTTTTAATATAGGTCCTAATGAATGTGATACATTTACACATTACATTCTCAATAATTTTTAAGAGTGTAAAAGGGGTCCAAGACCCAAACATTTAAGAAAGCACTGCACTGAACTGAAGGGGAGGGTAACGAAGGCTGGTTTCATGAATGCTATAAGGCAGGGAAGAATAACTAGATGGAGATCGAGGGTGTTGGAATGGAATTTAACTTAAAAGGCCAAAGGAAGCCAGGGAACTTTTGAGGAACTATGTGACTATGTGACACTGTCAAGCAGAACTGAAAGACCAAAGGCATAGTATTCACATTGCAGAAAATAATAATGGTGCAGACATAAGATGTTGTTGTGTTGTTGTTAGGTGCCATCGAGTCAGTATCCAACTCATAGCGACCCTCTGTACAACAAGGGAAACGCTATTGTCAGTGCTTCTCTGCTGTTCATAGGGTTTTCAATGGCAGATTGATTTTGGGGAGGGAGTTGCCAGGTCCTTCTCCCAAGCCTACAGCTTGTGGTGTTCCCAGGCGGTCTCCCATCCAGGTACTAACCAGGCCCGACCCTGCTTAGCTTCCGAGATCTGACGGGATCGAATGCCACAGGGCTACAGCTGCAGGCTGACATAAGATGAGTGTGACCTAAACCAGAGGTTTGATTCTGATCTGTGGAAAGAAAGATACATATATTTTGAGTGTTCTAAAGGAAATTATTTGCCTGCAGCCATACTACTGCGGCATCTAATCCCGTCAGATCTCAGAAGCTAAGCAGGGTCAGGCCTGGTTAGTACTTGGATGGGAACACCAGGTTCTGTAGGCTTAGAAGAAGGACCTGACAACCCATTCCTAAAAAGCAATCAGCCATTGAAAACTAAGAATAGCAGAGAAGCATTAACAGTAGTATTTTGCCTATTGTACATAGGATTGCTATGAGTCGGACACCAACTTGACAGCACCTATCAACAACAAAAGGAAATTATTATAATTTTAAAGGCAAGCAGTCAGAATTTGCTCTGACATATTGTCCATGGGTGATACATATATGATACATATATGATGATATTTAAGGGATTAGGAGGAGACAAGCTTTTGCGAACTAGTATTAGGAAGTAAATCAAGTTTTGCTCTGGTCTGTGTCGTGACACAGGCCTGTAATCCCAATGGCTTGGGAGGCAGAGGCAGGATGATCGCAAGTTCAAGGCCAGGAGCTGCTTGTGTAATTTAGTGGGACCCTGTCTCAAGATAAAAAGTAAAAAATGGACTGGGAGTGCAGGTCAGTGGTAGAGTGCTTGCAAAGTGTATGTGAGTCCCTAGATTCAACTTCCCAGCACTGCAAAAAAATTAAAAAAGAGAGAGAGAGAGAAAGAAAAGCAAAAGAAAGAAAGAAAGAAAGAAAAAGAAACAAAGAAAGAGGTTTGCTCCAGTACAGTGGTTCCTTTCTAAAAAAAAAAACTTCTTTGTAATAACTGTTTATTATCTAAGTAGTACATGACACAGCTTGTGAGGATCTCTAAACACACTTATTTGGTTCTGTTTATCCTTTTGGTCTTAGATGTGGGGTTTTGTTTGTTTGTTTTGCAGTACTTGGGTGTCGAACCCAGGGCCTTGCACATGCTTTGCAAATGCTTTATCACTGGGCTATACCTCCAGGTTAATTTTTTATTTTTTATTTTGAGTTAAGGTCTTGCTAAATTATACAGGCTTCCTCAGACCTCAAACCTGAGATCTTTGTGCCTCTGCCTCCTGAGTCTCTGAGATTGCAGGTGTGTGCCGCTGCACCCAGGTTGGATGTGTCACACAATGTACATTCCCAGAAGTGACCTCTGGAAGCGTGGGAGAAACCTGCTGCATTATTTTCAAGGGCTCACTGACATTCTGCTCTTGCTTAACTGTGCTTCCAGTGAAGTGCTACTTGAAAATCAAATTGCCACACCACATTTGCATCAGATGTTGTGCCTGGTGTATTGTCCTTTGAAATAGTTTGGTCAGGGTATGCCATTCACAGAAGAGCAATAAGCAACCAGCTAGATATTGCTCCTGAATCTTTGCTCTTTGCCAAAGTAAGTTATCACATACTACTTTTGAAAAATAAAAGAGCCTTTTCAGACAAAGTATGAAAAAAGAAAAGAGGACAGAACCTTCTCTCTGAATAAACACGTCCTTTATTCAACAGTAATATTTTCACTCTCTAGGTAGAACTGAAAAGTTGTCTGATAGTCTCAGTTTCAACCTTGCCCTGATTACCCATTTTAACTTTACTTCCAATACCTTTTTATACATTACATTTGTGCATAGCCACCATGTATAAAGCCATGGGTCATGAAATGTATAGAGGTTGCCACTAGGAACAAATGTGTGCACATGGACACTAGGAATAGGACATGTGCTTCCCTTCCTGAGTAGTCACTTCTCTTCTTCTCTCTTCTCTATTTTCTTCCCCTTTCTCTTCTTTTTCTTCTTCTTCTTCTTCTTCTTCTTCTTCTTCTTCTTCTTCTTCTTCTTCTTCTTCTTCTTTTTTTTTTCTTTTCTTGGGGTTTGAAGCCAAGGCCTTGCCATACTTTACAAGCACTCTACCACTGCACCCCAAGCCCCCTTTTTATTTTTCATCTTGAGACAGGGTCTCCCTAAGTTGTGCCAGCTGCCTCTATCCTTAAACTTGAAGTCCTCCTCCCTCTGCCACTTAGTCACTGAGATTATAGGCGTGTGCCACCATGCCCAGCTCAAAAAAGTCAGATTCCTTAATATCAGGTTCATTCTTTGAAGCCCCTTGAGGGAAAAAAATTTGAAAGCAGGCTTCTTGAAATCATGCTGGAAACTCCAATCCACACCCCCACCCCATTTTTTCCTTTGTGTTTTGAGATAGGGTCTCACTAAGTTATGCAGGTTGCCTCTGGCCTAAAACTTGCAATCTTCCTGCCTCCGTCTCTAAGTTGCAGGGATTACAGGTATAAGCCATCACACCCAGATATTTTATTTTATTAAGTTTTTATTCTCCAGAAAGTCTTTAAGATTTTGATTATATGCCATGGACATTCTAGATTGATTCAGAAAGAACTGACACATTTATGATTTGGAGTTTTTTTTTTTTTTAAGTATTAGGGGTTGAACCCAGGGCCTCACGCCTGCATGCTCTGCGAGTGCTGGACCACTGAGCTGCACCCTCAGCCCATTTTTTTTTTTTTTTTTTTTTTACGTTTTGAGACAGGGTCTCACTAAATTACGCAGACTAAGTTATGAGATCCTCCTGCCTCCGCTTCTGGAGCCGCTGGAATTACAGGCATGCGCCACTACACCCGGCTTGATTTGGAGATTTTCTAAGAACTTGGTCTTTCTATGTCTTTCCATGTAATCATTCACATTTTTTTCTTTAGTTGCCTTTTAGAATTTTATTCACAATCAATCAATAACATCATTTGCAAAGTTAACTGCAGAGCTTTTGACCACAAAGTAAAAGATTAGGCCCCTATTCTCCTTTCCTCAATACATACTATGTTATTTTATTCTCTTGTTTAATGCATTGTCTAGATCTCCCAGAGTAATACTTTATATCAGCCTATATTCAAATCCGGCTGGGATTTAGCTTAGTTGGTAGAGCACTGCGCTGCAGTCTCTGAGGTCCCGAGTTCAATTCCCAGCACCACAAAAATGGGAGAAGGGCCTGGCAATCCACTCCCAAGGCAATCCTGAAACAGCCATTGAAAACCCTATGAGGGTTGCTATGAGTCGGATACCGAGTCGAGGGCACCTAACAACAACAACAATATTCAAATCAGACCTCAACTTACAGTTTTTGTTTCCTTATAACATTGACTTATTATTGGGTATGTGGGAAGGGGCACTGGGAATTGACCCCAGGGCCTCCATGCATGTTAGGCAAGCTCTCTACCACTGAACTACATCCCCAGCAATTGGTCATTGTTATTACTTCATTGGGAAGTCTATTTATCTCTCCAGAATCACACAAAGTTGAATTGTCAATCAAATTCCCACAAAACAGAACTTTCGCCCAGAACCAAAATTTTCTAATGATAAACTGAGAATGTAAGAAAGAGGCAATAGATACTCATCCACATGGATGCCTGGTTGGCTCCCATATCATCAAATGCAGCCCCTTTACCACATCAAGATGGGTGGGGTTTAGGGTAATGAGCACCAGTGGCATGTAGAGGATAAAACAGTGAAGTGGGTCATGTGGTCATGGAGTCTCTCAGCTTTTAGATCTTCCTGGTTACATAAGTACAAAGAATATAAGAAAAACTTCTTTTTTCAGCCAGCTGTAGCACATATATTCATAAATTACAAATTTAATTATAGTAGGCAATCTATATAGACTAGATATGAGCTGCAAAAATCAGTTTCTAGATAAGTAATTGGCCTATTGCAATCTCTAAAAAATCATTGACAGTCACACACATTTTTGCATTTATACTTATATGTTAATTTAATAGTAGGCATAAGGAAAGAAAGACCTCCTTTATAATAGAAACAAAACTTCACACCTAAGAATGCAATTAAAAATTATATAACCACACAATGTGGAGCTTTGAAGATTAAAAGAAAAAAATTAGCTAAATAGTTTACTCTAGTTGATAAAATTATTTCCCATAAGGTAAAGGATAGTACTGATTCTGATACTGCTAAACATATACACTGGATTGGACAATTAACTAAGTTGATAGTAGATAGTTGGAGTCATGTTTATTACTGTTGAAACAAGGGTCTACAGATAAACAACAGGAGTAAGATAGAAGGATCAATGTGATTATGATTTATAATTGGAGACATCAATAAGAACTCATGTTTAGCTTAATATAGATACACAAATATAGAAATATTTATAGATGTGTTCATACATGGATTAGTGTGTTTGTCCCGTCTGCTGACAGATGCTAGGCTCAGTGAGAGCCCAAAGGCCTATGATGTTGAGTTTTAACCATTTATTTGTTTGATTTGTTTTGTAATGCTGGGGATCAAACCTATGGCCTTGTGCATGCTAGGCATGTGCTCTACCACTGAGCTATATTCCTAGCCCAGATTTTGGATTTTAATGCTTTATTCCAGTAAAAGGAATAAGGTTTCTTTGGAGAAATGGCAAATTCTAGGATTAGGATTGGAAATATACCACATATGCCTAGAGCATATTGTAGTACTATAAAGCAAGGAACGACTCAAATACAAAAACATTAAAAATAAAAAAAAAAAAACACAAAAGTACTATATATCAAAGGGACAAAGGAGGCAACTGAAAATGCTCCTTCTAGCAAAAACTGGAACAGTTTAAACAACAATAATCCAAGACATTAAATAGTCATGATTCCATACCGATATAAAAAACAAAAGAGGCACAGTGACAAACTCCCATGTAAATTTCCAAATTATTAAAGTAAATATTTGTCCCTCAAAAAGTAGATCATAACTCCACAATAATGACTTATTTCTAGTGTATAGATTGGAAAGGGATGGGGGAGAAAGTAACTTTACAATGGAAAATCTGAACAAACACTATCTTAGTCAAGTAGGCAAGGTCAACAACGACAGTGATTAGTTATGTTGATGGAATGAACTCTTGATACAAAGTAATGCAAAAGGCACTTTACCTCTGTGATCTCCTTCTCCAAACACATAATTCCCATCCATACATGAAAAAACATCAGAGAAATCTCATTTGATGGACAGTCTATAAAATAACTGATGATTCTCAAAAGGTCATTAAAAAACCATGTGTGGGGGAAGGATGTCTGAAAAACTGTTACAGCCAAGAGGCACCTAAGGGACATGACAACTAAATATAATTTAGTCCTAGATGGCATCTGGAACATTTACAGGACTTTGAGAGAAATCCTAAGGAAATTTAATAAGGTCTAAGGTTAGTATTAAATTGTCAATATTGACTTATTAACTATTATAAATATACCATATTAATGTAAGATATTACTAATAGGGGAAACTGGGTATAGGATATAAGGGACCTCTGTATACTACCTCTACAATTTTTCTATAAAACTAAAAATGATCAAAAATGCAATTTCTTAAACAACTCAGAATGACACAAAAATGTAAACATAATCAAAGAAACTTTTAGGTGCTGTTGTTGTTAGGTGCCATCGAATCAGGTCCAACCCTATGTACAACAGAGTGAAATACCACCTGACAGTGTGCCATGCCCTACTGTATTGACAGAGCTTCTCTGCTGTTCATAGGGTTTTCAGTGGCTGATTGTTTCAGAAGTGGGCTGCCAGGTCCTTCTCCCAAGCCAACAGCACCCGGGCTTCCCAAGAGGTCTCCTATCTAAGGACTAACCAGGCCCAACCCTGTTTAGCTTCTGAGATCTGACAAGATTAGATGCCAGGGTGGTATAGCTATAGACTTTAGCTGCTGAGGGACATCAAAATCTGAAATAAATGTAATGGCATATGCTCTCTTAGAGGAATATTTTCCTCTAACTTAAATTGTGTATTTCCATGTTCAATGCAGCACTTTTCACAATAGAAAGGATATGGAATTAACCAAAGTGCCCATCAACAGAAGAATGGGTTAAAAAAAAAAATTGTGGTACATATACACGATGGAATACTACTCAGCAATTTAAAAAATGAAATAATGTCATTTGCAGCAAAATGGATGGAATTGGAGAAAATCATCTTAAGCAAATGAACACAAGCCCAAAAAGAGAAATACCATGTTCTCACTCATACATGGGACCTGAATCAAACTTAAAAGAAGGAAAAAAATCCTATGCATAAATTGGAACATAATAAAAAGCTCATGTACTCTTAGCATAGAAAGGACTATTTAAGGAGCAGAAAGGAAGAGGGAGGGATCTAGCAAAAGGAAGCGATGATGGGAAAAGACAGGAGGGAGAGGAGGGGCAAGGAGGAGGGAGGAATGAGAGAGACAGGTTGACTTCAAAATAAACAGCCCAACTTTAATAATAGGGAGATAATTACAATAATACCAGCAATACCAAAGGATGGCAATAATGCAAATGGGCTAGATTATTCCAGTAATACTGCTGACAATGTAAAAAGACAGATCACTATAGAAAAAAGTTTAGACTTAAATCAAAATCAGGATGCACGTATATAAATATTCCCACAAAAGACATACAAGTAGAAAGGAGATCATTGGTTGGGGGATGGGGATGGGGAGGAGGGTCATGAGAGGGAAAGGGGGAAGTTATGTGAGCAATGTACAATGAGATGCATATATGGAAATGTCATAATGAAATACATATCAGAATGAAACCCATTAAGTTGTATATTAAAAATTTCCAATAAAATATATATATATACTCTATATAAAAGCAACAAGGGACGGGGTGCAGTGGTGCATGCCTGTAATCTCAGTGATTCAAGAGATAGAGGCAGGAGGACTGCAAGTTCGAGGCCAGAGGCAGCCTGCATACCTTAGCAAGACCCTGACTCAAGAGCAACAAAAGTGGTGGGAAAGCTGGGGGTGCAGCTCAGTGCTAAAGTACTTGTAAAATATGCTCAAGGCCCTGCATTCAGACCCCAACACTGTAAAGAATAAATAAATAAAAATAAAAATAGAACAACAAGGGGCATCCAGGTGATTGCAGCAGATTCAAGGCCAGAGGCAGTCTGCACAATTTAGAAAGACCCTGTCTCAAAAATAAAAAGGAAAAAAAAGGGTTTGGGAGTGTGGCAAGGTCTCAGTATGGTCAGCACTTAACTAAATTATCCACCCTTTCCCCAATTGAAATGTCACTGTTGCCAATACTAAATATTCACATATATTTGGATTATTTCTGAGGTTTTTATTCCATTCCTGTGATCTAAATGTTTATTCATGATTTAATACAAAAGAATTATGTTAATACTGATACATTTCTTTCCCATAAAATGTTTGGATTGAATTTGTTAGTTTTAAAAAATATTGTCAGCCTGGACTACAATAAGGGGACTGCGCATGGTGGTACATGCCTATAATCCCAGGGATTCAGGAGGCAGAGGCAGGAGGATCACATGTTTGTGCCCAAAGGCAGCCTGCCTACCTCAGTCATTGGGATTACAGGCGTGTACCATGGCACCTGGCTTTGTTATTTTCTTTTTAACTGAGGAGAATTACCATATCAGCTACATTTCTTTTCAAAAATAAGGACAACATATAAGTGATTTTGAAGTAGTCTGTGATTTCTCATGACATAGCACTTTTCCATTGAAAGGAGTTAATTGGATACCAAAAAGATATTAAAGTACATGCAATTTAATAACATCTTTTTGAAAGAAAGTTACATTTTTTAAAAATAGTCATTTTAGTACTTTATGTAATTTTGTTCACTTTTTGTTTATTACCAGAAGGTTGAACCCAGGGCCTCATGCAAGCTAGGCAAATGCTTTACACTTGAGCTGCATCCCAGCCCTTTTTTGTTTCTTATTTTAAGACAGGGACTCACTAAATTGTACAGGCTGCTTCTGGCCTTGGACTAGCAAACCCTCATGCCTCATCCTCCCAAGTCACTGGGATTATAGGTGTGTGTAGGGAATTATTCAACCCTCATCTTGCCCCCTGATTGGTAATCAAGGATTTCCCCTTGATTACCCAAGGAGTGACATCTGGTTTCACTCTTTATTTGAATGTCACTCCTAAATTGGTTGCACCCAGCCCCTGGAGCCCCCACCTGATTGTTATCTTGAGGCAGTTAAGGCAGTTAGTTACCCAAGGGCTATATAAACTAAACTCTCTCTGCATGTGAGAGAGAGCTGGTGGAGATGATGTGTTGCTCATGGTGATGCTGCTGGCTGCTAGCTTCCTACTGGGAACACTTTCTCCATCTGACCGCAGATGAAGGAAGTACTCTCTCTGGATTCAACCAGCGACATGGAAGCATCTCTCCTTGTGATCACCAACAACCCACCACCACTGAGACCAGGACAAGTAGATGGTGCTCTCAAGGATTACAAGCAAGCTGAGGACAGTCTTTGGTCCCAGCGCCAGAGGAAGAAGAGCCAGAGTTGCCCCCGAGGCAGCAGAAAGAACTGCTAACACCTAGGCTGCTAAGACTCCTTTGGGTTTCTCCCCACCCTTGTCAGGGCAGACAGGCTTTTTCCTTTCTCCTGCTCACCCCACGTAGAGGTGGTGCCCGAACAAGGGACCCCACAACACTTGTCTGGGTTTTTCTCTGCCCTTCAGGGCAGAGAGAGAGAGAGAGAGACAATAAAGAGCTGCTTTCGGTCCCCACAAAGCAAAAGCGCCCAAGCCTTTTCCTTTCTCCCCTTCTCCTCTCATGGCATTCCCAAGGGCTGCATGAGTCCAAGCCCCTCACTTGAGGGTCCCAAGTGACTTGTGATTAAGATATCTGTGTGAGCAGCGGCGCCTCCCATCTGAACATCCAAACTGCACTGGGAGGTGCATGCCCCACAGGTGTGCACCTCTGCACCTAGCACTTTTTGTTTCTTAGAACAATATTCTGTGCATGTTGTTGTTGTTAGGTGCCGTTGAGTCAGATCTGACTCACTGTGACCCTCATAGGGTTTTCAATGGCTGATCGCTTCAAGATTGCTTTGGCTGTGCATAAGTACCATTTTATGACAAACTTAGACATCCTAAAATAATATGATGAAAGAATGTGTTCAATTTTTTTCTTTAAATGACTGCAAATAGTCCACTTGTTGTCATTGTTAGATGCTGTCAAGTCAGTGTCCAGCTCATAGTGACCCTATGTACAACAGGCAAAAGAGTATTGTCAGTGCTTCTCTGCCATTCATAGGGTTTTCAATGGCTGATTGTTTTTTGGGAGTTGGTTGCTGGGTCCTTCTCCCAAATATAGTCCACTAGGCAAACATTTTTTTATTTTTTTCCTAGTGTTTTTATGTATAACATTGTACAAGGTTGTTTTTTCATATAATATTGTGAAAGGTTACTTTGATTTTTCTTGAGGGAAGAAGAATTTACTCTTCTCAATTACAGGTGCTCTGGTTTTAGTCTAAAGACATCTTTTCCTTAGATATTTTACATGAAATATTACAGGTTCTCAGCTAATAGGAATGCTTCAAGCATTATGATACTATAATAAATCATTTAAATTTCCAGGTTATATTTTACACCTCCCATTGCTTGAATATTTATTATAAAGTACCAAGTACACCAAGTACAATGATTTCTGTTTTTGTAATTAATGAAGACAGCTGGAAAAATTTAATTGGCAAGGCAAGAGTGATTGCAATGTATTCTTAAATTTTTATCTAAATCCTTAAGTATCATACTCTCTTTTTTTTATGAACACACTTTAATTAGATCAGAGGATGTATACTTATTAAAAAGCTGAGTCATAGACGCTTAAATGGTAAAATGACCCATCAATAATAAGATGCTGCTTGGGTTATATTAGGCAAGCTTTTTCTCCAAAGCACAACTACTTTTCTGTGAGCATTTTCTATAATTTAAAAAATATTTTTCCAGCCCTAACTCCTTTCAGGACAGCAGTTAAGCCTGATTTTGGATTTCCCATTGTAATTTTGGTGACAATATTTAACACTTATATCAGTCTCAAACCCTTTCTATGTCACCTGTGATTTTTAGTCTTTGATTTAAATCTGCCACATTCCTGAACTTTCATTGTGCATTCTTTAAAGAAGACAGTCTACCCTCTAGTTAATGCTCGATAATAATTTAGTTTTGCTCATTTTTCCTTCAAATTTTCTCATTTGGTAACCCAAGGCACCAAAAAGTTTAGTTATCTTTGACTTGAATTTAACATTGCCTTCTCTGCCTTTTCATCGGCTATATACACTTGAACATTTCTAATATATGCCCTCTCCAGAATCTTGCCTATGCTGAGGTTCTTATTTATATCTTAATCATTTTCAATATCAAATCCTACCTTGTCTTCATTTATCGCTTTCTTAAATCTTTAATCTGTGAGTTTCAGAAGATCAAGAATTCTGCTGCTATGCTGTGTTACTTCTCCATTTTTCAAGGCTCTATATTCCTGACCTTTTCTATAATCTCTGATGGCTTTATCATCTATTTTTGTTAACTCTCAGTTACCAGCTCACTTGCTTTATTTTTTGTACCCTTTTAACTTTCTCATACTGTTCTCTTGAAATATCCCATTTTAAAAAGTCACAATATAAATTACCTAATTTCCAATGTGTTTCTATGAAGTTTATTTTCATGATATCATTCAATACATACCAGTTGAACTTCTGATCACATGCCAAGAAATGTGCTGCGGGCTAAATAGAACATATTAGGCTGTAAGCAGGATACAAATCCTTATGTGTTTATTGACTTGATTAATCAATGTTATTAAACATAAATTTCTATTCTATACTATAATGAAAGGAAGACTTAAACACTGAAGGAAATGTGTGCCAGCCTCTTTTTGGCTTCTGGTGCTTTGCTCCCTTAGTAAGTTCTTACCTGTGTTTTGGATCTCTCTCTCTCTCTCTCTCTCTCTCTCTCTCTCTCTCTCTCTCTCTCGTACACACACACACACACACACACACACACACACACACACACACACACAGTGCCCACATACATTCTAAAGTGTGGGTTTAATAAACTCTATAACTTTGTTTCAGCCTCTGAAAAGCCTATGAGGGTTGTTATGAGTTGGACACGACTTGACCTCACCTAACAGCAACAACATAACTTTACTTCATTCTCTCTGGCTCATCCTGAAATTCTTTCCTGTGGTGAAGCCAAGGACCTGGCTTAACCTGAGTTGAGGTCCTTACTAGGGGAACTCCTCAGCCGAGGTGGCCACACTGAGCTGTACCTCTCTGCAGTACTGCCAGTGACAGTTACATGGTTCAAAATACAGATGTTACTCAATCTGTGAGTGAGGCATCTCAACATATAAGAAAATTTTATTCAACCTCTATAGTGCACATAGTATGGCTGTCAGTGGCGGTGAGAGAGAGATGCAAGCCAGTGCTGCCCCCTAGCCTGAGGAGGTTCCCTAGTTGGTACCTCCACTAAAGTTAAGTTTGGTCTTTGGCTTTGTAACAGAAATGATTTTCAGGACTAGTCAGAGAGTGAAACGAAGTTAGTGAGTTTAATGGTATGCTTCTGAGAGAGGGACACAGGCTTCTCAAGAGAGAGAAGTTTCCTTCGGTGTCTTTACAATGGATAGATAGATAGATTTGGTGGCTTTACAAGGTACATCTGCTAAAGTCTAGGGCGGTGCCAAATGAGATTATGGGTTGGTCCAGGAGATCACAAGGGAGTTATCTAGGCATATGTTGACTGTAAATATGGCCGATAAAACAGATTAAAGTTAAACTCAGAGAAGCAAAGATTACACATACATTTTGATCTTAACATGGCTTATGGCTATTTTAACATTTTTGCCTGGAATATCTCTCAAAAATAATAACTCTGTGCAAGCAGTCTTCACAGCCATTTTTCTGTTGTGTTGAAATTCTGGACTCTCAGCTGGTGAGACTTAAACCATATTCCCATGTGAAAGCTCTTTCCTTCCCATATCACATCTTATCCTGCCTCAGAATGGCCTCAAATCTGTAGCATTGCAGAGCCTCTTTCTCTCTGAATTCTTGTCACCTGTGGCCATGAAAGGTGTGAAAAGGTTTGGAGCTTCACCTTGGAAAAAGTGAGCCTGTTGTAAGTGATTTGTTATAAACGAAGTTATGTGTGTTTTCAATGTATGGTGTTTGTTAGGTAGCTAGCTTAGGCATTAGCAGGCAATAATGAGGAAAAGGGGACTGAAAATGACTCCTGCCATTCCACCATGATGAAGAAGCCAGCTGAGTCTCTGAGGACACTGGAAGGACATTTTCAAATGAATTCCATGCCCTGTCCAAGCCCTTGAAACCATTTACAAATCAAAGATCCTAGGCACATGCCATAGGTGACCACAGCTGGGCATCCAGGACTGATGTCACACTGGTTGTGCCCTGGTTTGAATAAAACTAGAGGGAACATGTGCCCATCCTCCTTTTTTCCCCATTTCTCTCTTATCCTCTCTGTTTCTCTCCATTTCACTACTCTTCTCTCTCCAGTAACCACTCTCTCCTCTCAGGCTGCCATCTTGCCTTTCCAAGGCACTTTTCCTTCTAAAAGTCTGCTTAACTCTCCTATTCTTTGGCTGCTTTACCTTCCCCTGGGGTATAGAGACATCCTTATGCCAATTCACCCAAGGAGTGCAGGTTTTTCCAAGTTCCTTTGCAGATTTATCTAAGCTTCTTCAGGTACATCAGTTTATCTGTAATTATTTTCTAAAGGGTTCCATCCCCACTACTACACAAACAGGAGAAGGGCATGACAATCCCCTCCTGAAGCAATCTCAAAACAATCAGCCATTGAAAAACCTATTACCATTGCTATGAGTTGGACTCAACTAGATGGCACCTAACAACAACAACAACAACAACAACATCTTTGATAAACTTATTCTATGCAATAATTTCTGTACCAGGTATAAATTCTTTCATATGGCAATACAAGGACTGAGGTTTTGCTGCCAGTTTCTGGACCTATGCTCTGGATCCATCTACCTGCACTCCCCATAATAGTATCGAGCAGCCAGAACCTTCTATTATTACTTTTAGCTGTGTTGCTGTCTACTCTGCTTCTCTAATATATTGAAAACATTGACATAAACTTACATTTCAGGCTTGTGATGAAAAATTCATGAAAAGCTGCCTTACAGTCTGCCACTGTCGGCAGCAATGGCGGACACAGCCCCGTGCTGCTACTTGTAGCCTGTGGAGTTTTCCCCTCCGGGTCTTCTACTCAAGTGGGGCCAGGACCTTGGCTCTATTATAGACAAGGATTTTAGGATGAGCTAGAGAGAAATAAAGTTAGGGAGTTTATTAATGAGGGATAAGAGACACTACACACTTTAGATTTAAGGATGGGCTCAAGAGAGAACTGCTTGAGAAAAGAATGATGGTCCACACCTAAAAGCATGGGTATGGGCTTCTGAAGAGACAGAATATTTGAGTATCTTAATAGCTATATATATGATTTTTGTGACTTTAAAGTTACATTGCTCAAAGGATGTAATTCACAACACAATTCAAAGTTTAAGCAAAACAATGAGCTAGTTTACCTATTCCTTCTATCCTAATGAATTTCCCCTTTTGTAAAAGAAATCATAAGGTGGATTTACAAGGTATTGTTTAGCTTTAGGAATGAGAGAGAAATTCAAATAAGATAGAAACATAGGTCAAAATAGATCAAAAGACCAAGTTCCATTGTTTAGAAGGTTTAACAGACTAAGTAGAGATGTTTTGGGATACCTCCTAAGGAATTTCTCTTTAGTAAAATGAAACTACAAGGTGGTCCAGGAGGTGCACTGTATAGGTTCACAGATAATAAAACTCACAAAGAAGTTGTCTAGGCATGTGTTGACTGCAAACATGGCCCATAATCTTGTTTGTGAGATACTCAGAGAGGTACAGGATTACAAGGGGAAAAGTAAGATTAAACTCAGAAGTTACTAAGCATGGCTTACTGCTATTTTAACATTTTCATTTGAAATATCTCTCAAAATAATGGCTTTATGCAGGTAGTCTTCACAACCGTTTTCTTGGTAGTTGTGTCAAAATTCTTCACTCTCAGAGAGACTTAAACCAGATACCAGGGTGTGGACTCTTTTTCCTTCTCAAGTCCCCTTACTCTTTCTGTCTTCCTAGCTTGCCTTATCACCACTCCTCTGAGACCTGTAATAGACAGTACAAAAGGTAAAGAAAGAGGGGGTGGGATTTGTCTTCTTGGTAAACCCCATGAGTAATTTGCAAGGCATGGTTACTACTAGGGAGGAGAGGAAAGTCACCCCAGGAATTTGAGAGAAGTTTGCCCTCCAAGAATTAAAATCAGGATGATTCAAAAGTAATGGATGAGATTAGTTATCTGTAGAAGTGTCAGACCCCAAGGAATAGCCAAAAGGATTATGTGGAGAAAGTTAGAAATACCCTGAGGAATTTGACAGTAGTAGAAGCTTGATTGTATCCATATATTTCCAGCAACAATCTAATCATAGTAAATGGATGAAGCTGTAACACAATCAAGCAGTAACTTAATCAGTTATGTGAATAGATTAAGTACTCTCATCACGATCAATTGCATTGTAACCCACCTTAAGAAAGAATGTACTAGCAGTAGAGGGGTGTCTATAAGAAATGGGGATTCCCAAGAAGTGGGGATTTGTCTGTGACTCCAGCTCCCTCCTGTGTAAGATGTGCTGCTAACAGAGCTCCACTGAACTGGCAGGTAGAACTAAGGGCTGTTTCCACAGTAATTTGGATTTCAAAAGCCTTATTCACATGTAGATTTGCCTACAAGGAGAGAATGCACTTATCAGCAAAGCCATAGTCTTTATCAGTTTTGAGGCCAAAGGATTTCATTTTTAGAATTGTAATAACAGCCAAAGAGCAGTGGGTGAAATTAATAAAAGAATAGGATTTATAATCATTCAACAAACATTCACAGAGTACCTACTATAATACTCAAGCCTCTGGCATAGGAGCTGAAGGTTTAGAATTGAATAAGAAAAAATCTATATAATGTTCATTTTTAAAAAGGAAGACAAAGATTAAACAACTGAATATCCATTATTTCATTACAATGGTAATTATTCCTAGGAAGAAAATATACACAATTAACTGGACCTGAAAAGATAGCCACAGGGGCCCCTAAACTGATCTGAGATTTAGAGAAAATAGTTTTGAGGATCATTTTGATTGATGTATGCACACCTTATTAAAGAAAAAGAGAGAGAGAGAGCAACAGTAATAAGTACCAGTTTAGGGACTAAAATTAGGCTAACACTGTGAATAAAGGAAGTGACAATAAATAAATAAAGATGATCTGTCATAAAACAGTTATTTGCATAGACACTGTTTAGGAAGACTGTTTCTAACATTCCTTTAAGATTGGCACCAAGAGAGATTTAGAAGTAATCCATATTCCAAACATGATGTACTATTTAGAAATGAACTACTTCTGATATTTTTAGAATAGGTAACAGCTTTGAAGATTTTATACCACTGGAGTTTACCATGGATCAAAATTATCTATGTTTGCTTCTGAAACAGAATGAGAGTGCTGGAAATGTGTTCTGGTTGCAGTCCCATTGTAAAGCACTGGACAATAAACTGCAGCAGATAAGACCAATTTGAGGATGCAAGATCATAAAGCATAAAGGTGGAATGATTGCAAAGTGATGCTGAAATAGAGCATTCTCCTGTAATTTCCTATCCTAGGCAGAGAAGGTTATTGGAAAGTTTTAGAGCAACCATGCACATGCTCTAAGTAGGTCTCAAGGGGACTAGGGCAGAAGCTGCATTACCCAGGAATGTGTTTGGAGTTGGTGTGCCAGGACATAAAATATGGAGTGGTAAAACACTGTGCTGTGTGAGGTATAAGGAAAGTGCCAGCATATGTTAGCTCCCCAGTCACAGATTATCACAGAAAAAAAGCAGGACCAGATGAAGCAGCAAATAAGTAAATTGCAAAAGGGTACCACCTTGCAAAAACGCAGTGAAAATATTTTGAGAAGCTCCGATGATCGTTTCGAGAACCAATTCATTGACTGAAACCAGGATTATAAAGCATTATACAGTCAATTCTTTCAGCATGTATTTCTTAATATTTTATTGAGAAACTATTTACTGTGTTACACTGTCATGCACTTAATAAATCCTGCCTTTTGGACGTTTATGGTTTACATATAAGAGATTTGATAAGAAAGCAATTCAATCAGCACAAACAAATGGGATGAAGGAAGGAAGGAAGAGAAGGGAAAATTCTAATGCATTGTGTACAAACAAGAGTTCAGTTTTTCCTAGGCTCTGTAACTTCTCAAGTCTTCTCTTCCTTAGTTTCACTTCAGTGAAACACTGTGTTTTTTTTTTTTTTTCTTACTTCCTAGCCCCTGAGAATTGTTCAATTGACATTCAAGACAGGATGCTTCACACATTGTAATGAGTGCTATTCCATTTTGTTTTCTTCTAAAAGTCTATCTGGGAGGTTTAATCAAGAAGTCTTCATGGGAGTTAACATGTATAAAACTATCTCATTTTAAACAATTGTGTAGTGAACTAACTATTGACCCCAAAGAAAGAAGGCAGAAGAAAAGTTGTTTTAACTGTGAAGGATAGGAAATACAACACAGAGTAAGTACAATACCACTCTGAAAAGATAAAAGAAGCTGAAAACTGAAGGTAATCCAAAAAGAGACTGTGGGTCATTGTATTATTTAATTATGCAAATTATTAATGTTAAAATCTATTGTTGTTGTTGTTGTTGTTGTTAGGTGCCAGTTGAGTCTGTATCCGACTCATAGCGATCCTCGTAGGTTTTTCAATGGCTGACTGTTTCGGGATTGCCTTGGGAGTGGATTGCCAGGTCCTTCTCCCCTTTTTGCGGTGCTGGGAATTGAACTCGGGTCCTCAGAGACTGCAGCGCAGCGCTCTACCAACTGAGCTAAATCCCAGCCCCCAAACCTATTGAGAACCATAATATTTTAGATTTGGAAAGGAGTTTTAGAAGTCTTCTAATACAACCACCTTATTTTATGGATGAAGACTCTGTAGTCCAAGAGAAGTTCAGTATCTTGACAGAATTATCCATCATTTTATGAAAGTTATTATTGTTAATCTTATTAATATTTAGTGACAAAGCTGAATGAGAAATCAGTCTATTCACTGTTGTTTATTCAACCTCACATTCCTACTTCATTTTAAATGAATTTACCTAATTATTTATAACAATTATTTACATAATTATTGTTGTTGTTGTTGTTGTTGTTAGGTGCCATCAAGTCGGTATCCGACTCATAGCGACCCTCTGTACAACAGGAGAAACACTATTGTCAGTGCTTCTCTGTTGTTCATAGGGTTTTCAATGGCAGATTGATTTTTGGGAGGGGGTTGCCGGGTCCTTCTCCCAAGCCTACAGCTTGTGGTGTTCCCAGGCGGTCTCCCATCCAGGTACTAACCAGGCCCGACCCTGCTTAGCTTCCGAGATCTGACGGGATCGGATGCCACAGGGCTACGGCTGCAGGCACATAATTATTATAACATTTCAAAAAAAAGAAATGTTATATGCTTATTCTACTATGGTAGATTAAAGCATTGGCTAAAATACATACAAATACTGTCCTCTAGAGCAGTGGTTCCCAAACGTGAGCTTGTATAAGGATCACCTGGAAGGCTTATCAGAGCAAATATTCCTGAGACTTAATTCTGGAGAGTCTAGTAAGTTTGAGGTCACTTGCCCACATTTTTATTAACACTTTTACTAGCACTGCTGTAGGAAACAGGCAGTAGTAATAGTGAGCCCAACCTTGGTAAAATGGGTGAGAACAGTTAATAATTTGCAGTGAATGAACAGCATGAACCAAATTCCCATTATCAGGGTTGGTTGATTTTAGCTGTAGTTATTTTTCCAGGCCAAATAGCCTTTTACAAACCCTTTTTTCTTCCTACAGGCTCCTCTTCCTGAATTCTACCTGTTTGCAGCTAAAAACTACCAACTCTCTGGTATTACCTCTTTTCTAAAGCCTGCCTCGAGTCCTCCAGGCTGCCATCAGAGTGCTTTTTCCTATTTTCTCTTTGCACCTTGTACCTCTCCACTATAGGCCTTGTCACACTGAACTATAATTGCCACTTTGCATTCTTATTTCCATCAAAGACTTTAAACTCCTTGAGGCACTATTCTTTACTTTTACTTCCCTAGTGTCTACCACAGTACCAATCATATTAATATTCTTTGATTGAGTGCTTATAAAAATGAAGATAATTAAAGTGATGTAGTGTGACTACTTTTTTCTAGGCTGGACCATCATCTCTTAGAAGCAAAGAGGTTGTGGTGATCTCCAGAAGACCTTGGACCAACAATCATGGCAATGAACTCAACTACACAGCTGATAGTTGGGCTTATAATAGTAGAAGGCCATAGGGCCCTCACAAGGCCCTCATAAGACCACATTGCCCACCCAAGTGCCTCCCACCACTATATAAAAAGGAAATGGTTGGCTGGGAGGAGGACTTTTTGGAGGGACTTGTGGGTGGTACATCTGCCTGAAGGACTCCTCAAAGGTATTCTTCACTGGTGTAGCTCCCTGTAAAATCTGTCTAGGAGTCACCCACCCCAACTCATGGTTCACCAAGTTAGACTTTATGGAATCCTTCCTTTAATCTGTCTGTGCCTTATCTGAGGTGAATGGACATTCTCTTTACATCACCCCAGGAAAAGTTTATGCAACAAGAGAAAACAAACATAAAATACCTTTACTAGAACTAATTCTCTGTGAATGAAATTCAGGGCTGTTTATGTCTATTGCTATCCTCATTTTATTCTTGGTAGAACTATAAGTAAAATGAAAACTATCTGTGAGAAAAAGACACCGCAGATTAAGTATAAATTCATAGTTCAAAATCTTCCATGCGATCATTCAGAAACTACCCTCCAAAAGTTTAGCACCATCAAGAATTCTACATTCATTCATTTCTGAGCCATTTCCTTTAAAGTTCCAGTTCTAGAATCTTAAAATAGGAAGAAATCTTTGATAGAAACTAAGGTGCCTTCTAACCACACCCACTCTTGCTGGTGTTTGGCCACTGAATTTGATGACATCGCTGGCAAGAACTAAGTATCTCACATTACACTCCTTTCAGTTTTAAGAATACTAATTTTTTGATTTAAAAAA
>VMDO01015151.1:0-52120 GCA_007922755.1 Pedetes capensis | reverse complement strand
CCATCATCAGTAAGTTAGAGAAGACCCAATTAAATACCTTAATGACATATCTTAAGGAATTGGAAAGCCAACAACAAGTCAGTCCCCACAGGAGCATTCAGATGGAAATGATCAAGATCAAGTCAGAGATATTCCAATTAGAATCCAAAAAGACAAATCAAAGAATTAATCAGACTAAGAGCTGGGTCTTCAAAAAGATTAATAAGATAGACACTCCCTAGCTTATCTCATCAAAAGAAAGAAAGAATAGACCCAAAAATAAAAAATTAGAGATGGGAATGGGGCCTTAACCACTGATACCAATGAAATCCAGAAGATCATCAGGGAATACTTTGAGAAATTGGACTCCCCAGAAGAAGAAAATAAGGAAGAAATGGATAAGTTCATTAATACATATAAATTTCCAGAATTAAGTTCAGAGGACACAAGCAATTTTAACAGACTCATTACACTCACTGAAATAGAGACAGTAATAAAGAGTTTCCCAAACAAAGAAAAGCCCAGGTCCTAACAGGTTCACAGGGGAATTCTGTCAATTTTTCAAAGAAGAATTAATACCCATTCTCCTCAAACTATTTCATGAAGTAGAAAAGGAAGAGATGCTTCCAAACACATTCTACAAATCCATTCTTATTCAATACCAAAAGCAGGAAATGACACTTCAGTAAGAGAACTATAGACCAATTTCCCTGTGAACATAGACTCAAAAATCCTCAACAAAATTCTGGCAGACTGAATTCAGAAACACATAAAAAAGATCACACACCCATGATCAAGTGGGCTTCATTACACAGGTGCAAGGCTGGTTCCATATACATGAAAATCAATTAATGGAATTCAGTATATCAAGAAGCTTGGAGATTACATGATCATCTCAATTGATGCTGAAAAGGCCTTTGACAAAGTGCAACATCCTTTCATGGTAAAATTCCTGAAGAAGATAGGCATAAAAATAAAATACCTCAATATCATACAGGCCATCTACAACACACTTACAGCTAATATCATCCTAAATGGGGAAAAATTGAAACCATTTGCTCTAAGATCAGGAACAAGACAAGGATGTCCACTCTTTCCTCTCTCACCCAATATTGTGATTGAAGTCCTAGCCAGAGCAATCAGGCAAGAGAAAGAAATAAGAAGGATATATATAGGCAAAGGAGATGTCAAAATATCCTTATTTATAGATGACATGATTCTTTACCTAAAGGACCAGAAAACTTCCTACAGAAAATTCTTATGACTAATTAATGCTTTCAGCAAAGTAGTAGGATACAAAATTAACACTCAAAAACCAGTAGCCTTCCTCTCTACCAAAAGCAAAGAAGAAGAAAAGGAAATTAAGGTGACCAATCTTATTTGGGCTGGGATTTAGCTCAGTTGATAGAGCGCTGCTCTGCAGTCTCTGAGGTCCTGAGTTCGATTCCCAGCACTGCAAAAATGGGAGAAGTATGTGGCAACCCACTCCCAAGGCAATCCTGAAACAGTCAGCCATTGAAAACCCTATGAGGGTTGCTATGAGTCGGATACCAACTTGCTATGAGTCGGATACCAACTCGATGGCACCTAACAACAACAACAACAACAACAATCTCATTTACAATGGGCTACCAAAAAATCAAATACTTAGATATCAATTTAGCCAAGGACCCTGAAGTCTCTACAAGTAAAACTTCAAAACACTAAAGAAGGAAATAGCAGAGGATGCTAGAAAATTGAATGATTTCCCTTGCTCATGGATTGGGAAAATCAATATTGTAAAGATGGCTATATTACCAAAAGCAGTTTACAGATTTAATGCAATCTGCATTAAAATTCCAATGACAGGCTTGTCTTCAGATTATACTACAGAGCTATAGTGGCAAAAACAGCATGGCACAAAAATAGGCTTAAAGACCAATGGAACAGAATTAAAGATTCAGAGATACACCTATGCAACTATAACCACCTGATTTTTGACAGAGGTGCTAAGAAAATTCAGTGGAGAAAAGATAGCCTCTTCAACAAATGATATTGGGAAAATTGGATATCCCTTTGCAGAAAAATGAAAATAGACTCATGTTACTCAATTTACATGAGAATCAATTCAAAATGGATAAGAAATCTTGACATAAAGCTAGAAAACTTAAAACTACTAGAAGAGAAGATAGGAAACATACTTCAACACATAGACATAAAAATGTATTTCTTTAACAAGACTCCAAGTGTCCAGGAAATTGTTGTTAGGTGCCATCGAATTGGTATCCAACTCATAGCGACCCTCATAGGGTTTTCAATGGCAGACTGTTTCGCGATTGCCTTGGGAGTGGATTGCCAGGCCTTCTCCCATTTTTGCAGTGCTGGGAATTGAACTCAGGACCCCAGAGACTGCAGCGCAGCGCTCTACCCACTGAGCTAAATTCCAGCCCGTCCAGGAAATGGCATCAGGAATTAACAGATGGAATTACATGAAATTAAAAAGCTTCGGTACAGCAAAGGAAATAATCAACAGAGATAAGGGTAAGCCTACAGAATCAGAGAGAATCTTTGCCTCCTACACATTAGACAGAGGACTAATTTCAAGAATATATAAAGAACTTAAGAAAGCAAATACAATAATCCAGTACATAAGTAGGAAAAGGAAATGAAAAGACAGTTATCAAAGGAAGAAGTTTGAAGGGCCAAGAAACACATGAAAAAAGGCTCAATATCCTAGCCATTAGGGAAGTGCAAATCAAAACAACACTGAGATTCCATTTCATTCCAATAAGAATGGCCAAGATCAACAAAACAAATAATAACAAATACTGGTGAGGATGTAGAGGAAAAGTAACCTTTTTACACTGCTGGTGGAATTGTAAAGTAGTTCAACCACTTTGGAAATCAATATGGAGATTCCTTAGAAAATGAAGAATAGAACTTCCATGTAACCCAGCTATACCACTCCTGGGAATATACCCAAAAATGATAAGTCATCATATCACAAGGACATCTGCATTTCCATATTTAATGCACTACCATTCACAATCACAAGGATATGGAACCAACCAAGATGTCCATCAATAGAGGAATGGATAAAAAATTGTGGTATATACACACAATGGAATATTACTCAGGAATAAAAAAGAATGAACTAATGTCATTTG
This sequence comes from Pedetes capensis, assembly GCA_007922755.1. NCBI lineage: Eukaryota > Metazoa > Chordata > Mammalia > Rodentia > Pedetidae > Pedetes > Pedetes capensis. Next base: position 48,995 of record VMDO01015151.1, on the reverse strand, counting down.
CAGCAAAATGGATGGAAATGCTATATGTTCTCACTCATATCTGGGAGTTAAAGCTAATTTAAAGGAAGAAAAAAGCCCTACAAATATGTAGATATATGAAAAAGAACAATCAGGCTTATCTGAGAGGGAAAATATAAGTAGAGTGGAAAGAAGAGGGGAAGGGTCTAGTGTGGGGGGTAAAGATTATGGAAGGGGGAATAGGGAGGATGTGGAGGGGAAATAATACAGAGGGTTAAAAAGGGGGAGAGGGCAATCTCAAGTTTCATGATGTAACTACATGAATGGGGAAGAAAGGGGAATATAACCCATAATTACATATGATTTTTACCACGTATTTGTCATAGTTTCATAAATTATGTAAGCTGATGTAAGTGTAACCAAAAACGATGTAATAGGTGCATAATGGAAATAGCAAAAGCCTTACTATTCTGTACCCCACTAAATTTATTAATAAAAATTTTAAAAAATGACAGCACCATGTTTTCAGTCAAAATAAAAAGCAAGAAACAAAAGAGAAGAAAAAAAAATTTTAAAAGCAGGGCTGGAGGTGCAGCTCAGTGATAGAACACTTACAAAGTATGTGCACAGCCCTGGCTTCAGTTCCCATGTTGTTGTTGTTGTTGTTGTTAGGTGCCGTCGAGCCGGTATCTGACTCATAGTGACACCCTTGTAGGGTTTTCAATGGCTGAGTGCTTCGGGATTGCCTTGGGAGTGGATTGCCAGGCCCTTCTCCCATTTTTGCAGTGCTGGGAATTGAACTCGGGTCCTCAGAGACTGCAGCGCAGCGTTCTACCCACTGAGCTAAATCCCAGCCCTCAGTTCCCATAGTGTTGCCCAAAAACCTCCAAAATGTGTGTGTGTGTGTGTGTGTGTGTGTGTGATATAATTTTTTTACACATATTATATAAATTATCCAGCACTTTAATCATTTTTTTGTGCGAGTACACTAAAAATCCCTCTTCTAAATAAGTATTTAAATACATATATGCACATATTCATTACTTTCTTATATTTACCATGCTGTGCCGTGGAACACAAGGTCTCTTTCCTCCCATCTATCTGTAACATTATCCCCACTCACCAACTACTGGGATTCTTATGCTCAAGACAGAGAATCAAATCAGACTTTCCAAGTCTGGCAATGCATGACAATTTTGTGACATGAAGAGCACTTGGGTTAGAATGGTGCTCTTAGACATGGAAGCCCACCCACTCAGGACAGAAAACTTCTTCAGAGGGTTGGCTCATTATTCAATAGTGCACACTATTCCGCACTAAGCTGGGCATTTCGCTTCTTCATTCAGAACATGTATGAGTTTCTTTCTATAACTTATGCACATTTCAGTGCTCTATTTCCCTTCTGAGTTCACACAATTATTACAGGGAAATTCAACAACAATGATTGAAGAATATTAACCTGCTGATCATTCTGTGTCAAATTTTCTGACTATGGGATCACGAATAGTGGGAACATATTTCTGTCCTGTTAAATGCCGTCGTAGAACTGGTTTGTTTTCAGCCCCATCTATTTCCCATGTTCAGAGGTGTTTTAGAATTCATTGTGTAGGCTTCCCTTCCCACCGCTGCCCTTGCTGTTGCTGTTGCTAGGTGCCATCAAGTCAGTGTCCCACTCATAGCAACCCTATGGACAACAGATGAAACACTATTGCCAGCGCTACTCTGCTATTTGTAGAGTTTTCAATGGTGAATTGATTTTTTGGAGTAGGTTTCCAGGTCCTTCTCCCAAGCCTACCACACCTGGTGTTCCCAGGTGGTCTCCCATCCAAGTACTAACCAGGCCTGACCCTGCTTAGCTTCCAAGATCTGATGGGATCTGACACCACAGTGATATGGCTTCAGGCAAAGTGTTGCCCAGGCTGTCCTTGAACTTGCAATCCTCCTTGCCTCAACCTCCGCAGCTCGTTGATTACTACAGGGTGCCTCCACCACTGGCACATTGCCCTTGTTGTTGTTAGGTGCCGTCGAGTCGGTTTTCAACTCCTAGCGACCCTCATTGGATTTTCAATGGCTGACTGTTTCGGGATTGCCTTGGGAGTAGATTGCCAGGCCCTTCTCCCATTTTTACAGTGCTGGGAATTGAACTCGGGACCTCAGAGACTGCAGCACAGGGCTCTACCAACTGAGCTAAATCCCAGCCCCACATTGCCCTTAGGAATATTTAATTTTAAGTGCAGCAGTTGCCTACTCAGGATAGATTCCAGGTGCATTTTCTTTTAGCAGTAGGAAAATTCCAACAGAATAATCCAGAAGGATCAACTCCTTCTTTGTTGCCCACAGCCTGTCCTGGTAATCACTCCTCCTAAAGGGGTCAGTGGGTCCTGGCAGGGCCAAGCTTCTCACTGCTGCTGAGATGGCCTTTGTCTGGGATTGTCACCTGCACTTTCCCCTGAGTGAAGCACAAACATGCTCCAGCTTGAAATAGTCACCGAGACATGGCTCACTAAAGAATTGTGGAACAAATGACATTTCAATCTTTAATTTCTTATTTAGGAAAAAATAGGGTATGCTTATGATCAAATGTAAGTTCCTTTTTAAAAACAGAATCCCTATTCTTGCGGCTCTCAGTCCAGCTTCATAGATACCTATTACATGGTTCAGTCAAGGTGAATTCCATCTTATTTCATCCTATAGAAATTACATGGTTTTCCTCATTACTTAGGCTGTACATTTTGAGGTGAACAGTAGTTTCTACAATGGATCTTTTTAAGAAATGAGTGACTGAGTAGACAGAGAAACCTACATAAAAAACCAGTGTTTGGCTTCCTGAAGGGAGAAAGATTTAACACGGGCAAGTGTGAATCACAGCCATGGGGAGGGCTGGTTATAAAACTGGGAGTCTGCAGGAAGGAGGCTTGGAAGATTTGAAGGTAAATTCCAATTAGAGGATAAAAGAAAAAGAAACCTATTGCTGAAACTAGGTTGTGTGATGATATTTGCAGCTGGGAACAGATTAGAATGCAGAGGTGATAATAAAACACAAGTGGGGAGGGGAATCTTTGAACGGTGAAAAGAATAAAAAGAGAAGGTAAAATATTTTAAATCATGTTTAATGAGCTTGAGATACTACAAGCAAAGAAGCTGAACTGAAATCGGTAAAAAAAGAAGAAGAAGAAGGAGGAGGAGGAGGAGGAGGAGGAAAGAAAGGAAGGAAGGAAGGAAGGAAGGAAGAAAGAAAGAAAGAAAGAAAGAAGGAAAGAAGGAAAGAAAGAAAGAAAAACTCCCCAAACAAAACAAAACTTAAAAGAGCTTAAATCCACCTCTTCCCTGTAATGAGGGGGGTGGGAAAAGGCTAGTGGACAGCTGCTTCACAAAGGGCCACCTGAAGGGAAGTCGAGGCACAGGCTCCGGGAAGTGGAGGTGGGGAGAGGAATCCGTGTGCTCCCTCCTTGCCGCACCACCATTTCGTTCTAGTAGCTTATATGTATATAAGCTCCTAGTCGATTCTTCGCCCAGCCTGTGTACATCCTGACTCCCGTTGTGCACTGAGTGGTAGCTAACAGAGCAGAGCAAATTACCCACAGGACGCTGCATTGATTGATCACTGGCTTGTTGTTAAGTGCCGTTGAGTCAGTATCCGATTCATAGCGACCCTGTGTACAACAGGCAAAACACTATTATCAGTGCTTCTCTGCTGTTCATAGGGTTTTCAATGGCTGATTGTTTTTTGGGAGTGGGTTGCCGGTCCTTCTCGCAAGCCTACAGTACCTGGTGTTCCCAGGCGGTCTCCCATCCAAGTACTAACCAGGCCCAACCCTGCTTAGCTTCTGAGATCTGACGGGATGGGATGCCACAAGGCTACTGTTGCAGGCGATCACCTGCTTAGCTGGTACTTAAGCACACCTGACAGCGTTGGCCACTTCATGTTCAAGGTCCATGTGCTCTGTCTCATCCACGCGACTGTAAGCCTGCTGAGGCCTAGGACCACAACCCCTTCTGATAAGAAGTCTTTCCCACAGCACCCTGCCAACTGTTATGAGAACAGAAAGCTGCCAATCTGCCCAGGCTGGAGAGCTCTGTCTCATGGCCCGTGGGGGCTCTGAAGGCTGTGGGGGCTGCCAGAGGCTATGAAGCACCCAGGCCATGCCCCAGGCCCAGGACATGGGCTGGGCTGCAGAGAAGCCACACACTTCTGAGCTCTTGTGGTCGCTGGGGGAGTTGCACCTAATGAGCACACACATCGATGCTGTTTTCCTAAGCAATACAGAGGCTGCCTTGTCCTTGCCCCGGACTGAGTAAGGTCAGGTCATTTGTGCCTTGACAGGCATGGATTCCAACAACTTCTTGGGCTTGGTGAGGGTTGGGGGTCGGTTATGTAACTTGTGCCTCTGCCTGGACTCCTGGTACCTGAGTTTTTACCATACTCAACATTTGGGATTCATCAGAAATTTTTCACCTTGGCGATTTAGGAAATAAGTATGCTGTGAAAAGCCCACCATTTATTGGATTGAGGGATAGAGAAACGTGTGGCCAATTATGTATTGCGCACAAGTACATGTTCTTTCGGGGCTCTTCTGGGTTGTGATGGGGTTGTTGTTGTTGTTAGGTGCAGTCGAATCAGATCCAACTCACAGTGACCCTCATATAGGGTTTTCGGTGTCTGATTGTTTCAGGAGTGGGTTACCAGGTCCTTTTCCCATTTTTGCAGTGCTGGGGATTGAACCCAGGGCCTCAGAGAGCATAGAGCAGTGCTCTACCAACTGAGCTAAATCCCAGTCCTGTGGCAGGGTTAGCTCCCTGTTGATCAGTGTTGGGACTGGGTCTTGATCTGGCGCTGGATAGGTTGTTCTTGCATTTCAGCTTTTCCTGCTTCTCAAGCCTCACTCAGCCTGTCCTGGCTTTTGTTTTTGTTTTTCACTGATTTTTCAGCATTTCCTATGAAGGCCTCTCAGGCCTCGTGGTAGTTCCGTGCCTCTTCACACAGAACTGGGCACGGGCCATCACTGCATGAGCCACAGAAGTTGATGTGGACAGCGCTGCTTCCCTTTCTGTTGATCTGTTCCCTGTCTTGAGTCTTCTCAATTCTGGGGTCCTCTGACCACAGCACAGACATGACTGATCGCTGGACCAGGGTGGGGTCTTCTCAGAGAAGATACAAGGAAAGAGGAAGCTTTGTGCTAATTTGGGCTGAACTTTGGAGAAGGTTGGACAGGACTCAGATAGGTGGACAGGAAAGAGCAAGACACTTCTTGAAAGGCTGCACATGGACCAGAGACACTATGGCGAGACTTTGCCCACCAGCCGAGGCTTGGGCCATGGAGAAGCGCCGTGCCAGGCTAAGCAACCCTGTGTGCCTGCTGCCGGAGGGCCTGGTGAAGACATGAGCTGGGCTTCAGGGAGGAGTACCAATTTTAGGGGGAGCACTGTGTTAGCTTGTGTGTTACTGGGGCAAAACATCTGATAAAAACTTGTAGGGTGAAAGATTTATTGGGGCTCCCAGTTTAGAAGATTCCAGTCTATAGAGGCAGGGCAGGCATGGTGGTGGGGCAGGTGGCAGGGCCTGAGGCCGAGGACCTGACATCATGGCGTCAGGAAGCACAGAGACATTATTGGAACCAGGGATCCAAGTAAAACCTCTAAAGGCCCACCCCAGGCAACCCTTGAGGGACATTTTAGTTTTAAACTATAACAAGCATCAAAGTGCGCTGATGTGGAACTGCCTTCTTTAAATCTAAACTCACACTGGTAAAACGTCCACAAAATAGTCATAATACAGGTTATTTCTGTCTGGCTCACATACTGATATGCCTTGAAAAAGTAACGATGAGAAGCATTACTTTGTTTTTATTCGATATCTGAAATACCTGGTCTTGAAAACTTCAACTGGTCATTTCCTCTATGATACTAAAAAGACTATTTCCCTGTTGCTAATATTTGAACAAGGCTGGGATTTATCTCAGTTGGTAGAACACCACTCTGCAGTCCCTGAGGTCCTGAGTTCAATCCCTAGCACCACAAAAATGGGAGAAGGACCCAGCAATCCACTCCCGAGGCAATCCCAAAAACAATCAATCAGCCATTGAAACTCCTGTGAGGGTCTCTATGAATTGAACATGACTCGACAGCACCTAACAACAACAATATCTGAACAGTCTCTGCATGTGTGGGACAAGGGGTCTCCGTGAACCATCCTTTGAAATCCTATCTTTGTGCATTCCTCCCTACTTGGACGTGGGCCAGTCCCAGGAAATAATTTTGACCAAACAGAATATGGCAAAAGTCATGGGATGCACTTTCAAGGTTAAGATCTAAAAAGATTGCCTTCATTTTGGGTGTTTTCTCTCTCACTTTTTCTCTCTTGCTTGGGGGAGGCCACCTACTGTGCTGTGAACAGACTTCGGAACACAACAAGGAAGTGATGTCACAGGCCAGAGTCAGTGAGGACTTCTAGCCTGCCAAAAGCCACATGAGCAGCCCTGGAAGCCCGAGTGAGTTACTCTCAGGGCTGGAGCTGACTGAAGTTCAAGCCAGCAGCTGTACTACAGCTCTGCAAAATGCCCTGAGCCTGAGACCCCACCAACCGGAGGCTGAGCTTCTGACCCACAAGAACAACCAGGTGACAGGTGCTTGCTGTTCTCAGTTGCTAAGGATCGGGTAATCTACTATACATCCACACATAACTAATACTGCCATAAATAATGTACTTGTGAAATAGAATTATGGTGTGTCTATGTGAGAAACTACAGGCTGGTCAGTGAAATTATGAAGTAGAAGTATACTTAATCACATAAGAAAACTATTATAACAATCTGTTAAATTTGACGATGTTGTTGTTGTTGTTGTTGTTGTTGTTAGGTACCATCATAGCGACCCTGTATACAACAGGCAAAACACTTTGTCAGTGCTTCTCTGCTGTTCACAGGATTTTCAATGGTGGAATGATTTTTGGGAATGGGTTGCTGGGTCCTTCTCTCTAATTTGACAATAGCAGATTGTTATTAAACAATCTGTGCTACATGGTCTAAGATATATGTAGACCTTCTCTTGTTCTTTATGGCTCTTGGAGATAGACTTTCTCTATACAGCCCCAGATGATTTTGAATTTGTGATTCTCCTGCCTCAGTGGACTGAGTGCTGGGATTACAAGTGTGTGCCACTGTGCCTGGCTTGGTCCAAGGTATATGAAAGAAATACTAGAATTATATTCACCAATGTGTATTAAGTATGGAATATAGAATTTGGGGCTAGGATATTTGTTATTTTACAATTTTTCTATATACATTACCTTTAAAACCAAAGGGGTAAGCTTCAGATGCAGTTTAGTAGTTGGGTGCTTGCCTAGTATGTTGCAAAGCCCTGGATTTGATCTCTGGCATGGTAAACAAAAACAAAAACAAAACTAGAAGGGCAACACATTCAATCCACACATACAAGTAGGACCTTAAGTGTTGTTTAGTGTGGTTGTATTTGGAGGTACCACAACATTTCGGGGTGGATTTTTCACCAATTGAAGACAAAATTGTGGCTAGCATCATTTTAGTCTATAGCCATACCACCTGGTGTCAGATCCCATCTGATCTTGGGAGCTAAGCAGGGTTGGGCCTGGTTAGTCCATGGATGGGAGACCAGCTGGGAACACCAGGTGCTATAGCCTTGGAAGAAGAACCTGGCAGCCCACTCTGGAAACAATAAGCCATCAAAACCCCTATGAATAGCAGAGAAGCACTGATACAGTGCTGGGCATGACACAGTTTCAGGGAGTGTTTCATTGTACATAGGGTCACTATGAGTGGACCTGACTCAATGGCACTTAAGAACAACAACAACAACAAACACCATTTTAAAATTCAAGGTTTAGGCCAGGCACAGTGATGCATGCCTGTAATCCCAGAGACATGGGAAGCAAGGCAGGAGGATCTCGAGTTCAAGGCCAGGGGCAGCCTGCATAACTTAGTGAGAACCTGTCTCAAAATAAAAAGTGAAAAATGGCCTAGAGGTACAGCCTAGGGGTAGATCCCTTGAAAAGCATGCCTGAGCCCTGGGTTTAGCCCTCCAGTACCATAAAAACAAACAAACAAACAAACAAACAAACATCCTCACAATTGAATACATTCAAGATAAATGTTGTTGTTAAGTCAACAGGGACTTAAAATTTTCCATATAATCCCCTATGCCAGTAGAAAGACACTGGAAGATACTGTTCTGGATCTGGATGAAATCATGTGACAACTGCATAGCTGACACAACAAAGGGAAATGACCCATGGTTTGCTCTAAGTATTGATCTAAATATAGGATTCATTCAACTTTGGAGAAAAACCTGTTGGCTTCTGGAAACAGGCATTATGATAACTTGGTTTAAAGAGAAAAAAAAAAACCTTTCTGAGAAATCTAGAACTTTTTTGAATTTTGCATCTGTTCAGATTAAAAGTGGGTGCAATTTAGAAGTGAGGTAACCGTATCATTATCCTGTAAAGAAAAAGAAAAAGCCTAAGCCAGAACAGTACAGTTTAGTTTCTCTAAAACACAAACGCAGAATCCCCTATAAGAAGTTAGTGCCTGCTGGCTAGGACAGCAGTGAGTTCAGGCTCTGATATTGGAGGGCCTGAGTTTGTTCCCCATTCTACCAATCACTAACTTTGTGACCTTCAAGTCCCCAGTTTTCCTTCTTTGTACTGGGTGCATTTGTTCCATAGAATGTTAGGAAGATTCACTGAGCTGTTGCTTTCAGAACCATGTCAGCTACAAAATATGTGCTCAATAAATACACTAATACTCCAGACACTTAGCAGTACATTCTTAGTGGGGCTCTTCCTGAAGGGGGATCTGGTTTTAGTGAGCAGTTTGATCAAGAGGAAGGACATTTTAGAAATAGAGGATTTAACAAATTCTGAGATTATTGAATGGTGTATGATGAATTGGTGGAGCTAGAAGCAACGTGCTACACAGCTGTCCTGATAAAGGCCCAATTCCACAATCCTCAGGAAGTGGGAAGCAGGGTCTTATAGCTCATTATCATAGATCCGGACGCTGCACCATTCCCAAGAAGCCCCAGAGGAAGGGGTGGTTGTTAATGTAACTGACCCCAGGCAGCCAGGCCCAGGAAGTTCCAACAGCCCAGCTGGATCAGGTCAGAAGGTCATTTTTTCTTTGTTTTCCAGCATGGGGAAGGCACTCGTGTGGGAACTGGGTAGGAGAGCATCTGGTTGTTGCCATTCTTAATTCTTCTGGAAGGGAAGAGCAGGAACAATTGAATTACTTTAACAAGGGTTGCAGGTTTCAGAAGTTAAACTAACGTCCATGTCTGGGAACCCATGCCGAATGCCCAGGAGGGAGTGAAAGGGGCTGAGAACAGATGGAGACAGGAGGCCTAACTTCCCAGGGGCTGTCCAGCCTACATTTTCACTGCCAGATCTCTTCTTCTTCTTGCACTCGTAGGAATTGTCCTTCCCATCTGCTCCCAGGGTTTCCCTCCAGGGTTGAGCCTGGGACATGTACTTACCCATGGGCTGTAGGACACAGACATCCCCAGAGCCTCAGGCCCTGTACCGCAGTCCCCGTACCTGTCATCTCACCTAATCGTCACACTAACCTCGTAAGCCTCATATTATAGATGAGGAACCTAAAGCCTCTGGCGCTCTCTTCGGGGTAACTGAGTAACTGTGGGGCACAGAGCCGGCCTGACCGGGGCTGGTATGGCCTTGGCAGGCAGCGCTGGGTTTTCACTTTGCATTGCAGGCTGCGGGCGTGGGAACCGCACAAGCTGAGCCTGCCAGGGCGGGCCAGGCCTGGCCAGGCAGCCCTCCTGGGAAGCGTGGTCTGAGGGGATTCGAAATGCTTCCCCAGGACATTCTTGTCAAGTGCAGAACTCTTGTGTCCCCGAGTCTTGACTCAAGGCCACTGTGCCCGACTGGAAGGGGGAAGCTGGTGGGAAACGGGGGGCCAGGAGCTCCCTGCCTCGTCACCCGCAGTGCTGAGCCAACCCAAGTGGCTGCCTTGGGAGACGCAAGGCCTCCCTGCATTTCACCTTGGGAACTCCCAGAGCAGCGTCCTGGGGGCCCCCCGAGTGTCCCCCGCGTGCACTTCTCCTGGAGGCCGGGCTGTGGCTGGCACTGCGCTGCTGACACTTGCTGTCAGCCCACCAGGGGCATCTGCAAAACACCACAGAGGAGGTTGGCACTATTTTTATTGAAAGCAATCATTTCTTCAGGATACACATCCTCTCAGAAAAAGAAACAAAATTCTCCTTTTGACAGCAAGAGGGCCACTGTCCGTTCCTCCCCTCTGAACGCAGCTCTGGGATTTCTCCATGGCCTCCACTTCGCTCCCCTGGGCTTCGATTCTGCAGATGAGCATCGGTCTCATTTCTAAACGCTCCAAGAAGGGAGATGGCTGAGCTGCCCCACACCCCGTTCTCACATAACAGCCCGACCAGGCCCCAGCTCTGCTATCTGCCTCCTCCCACATCCCTGGGCTGAAGTGGGCCAGGGGAGGCAGTATCACCTGCTTGTCAAAGTCCTTCACAAACTAAGGACTCCGACCCAGTCACTCCCACTCTTCCCTTTTCCGGGGCAAACCCACAAATTTCCTTTCCTTTCCTTGTCTTTATGTGTCCCAGGTCTCTGTGGTTTTGACTTGTCTCCAACCCTGGCCACCTTCTACTTCTGCCTCTTCGTGTTTGAAGAGAACAAGTCTTACCAGAAGACTACCCTGGGGCCCTTGCAGTTTTCAGACTCCCAGTTCAGGTCCAGAACTAGCTTAGTTAACTCAGGGTCACAGGAAAATTTTTGAACTTGCATCCTAAAAATAGTGCTAGGAAATATTTCTCAATTTTGTGTACCTCTGGGAAACTAACTAAAAATCCCTCTGCAGAGTGTATTAATAGCATCTCAAGAGGCCTGAACCATCTAGTTTCTAGTCCAACTAGTTTCTAGTCCATCTATTTTTTAATCCAACATTATTGTTGGATTTTCCCCTCAATATTTGATCCCAGGCAAGTGCTGTATCACTGAGCTGCACTCCTAGACCCTTTTTTATTTTTTATTTTGAGACAGGGTCTTGCTAAGTCTCGCAGGCTGCCCCTGGCCTCGAACTTGTGATCCTCCTGTCTCCACCTCCCAAGTCACGTGGGTTACCAGCATGTGCCATGGTCCCTGGCATGGTTAAAGGTGAAAAGTAGTTAGGTTACAATTAGTGTCAAATAAAAATAAATCACCAGTCGCGTATCTTGTTCTAGAAATGTTAACATGAAAGTTATTACCCTGAAATATTAAAATTCTACCTAGACAGGTCCTACACCTGGACTGATGAGTAGAATCAAACAGAAGAAAGAAAAGCACATAGTTTCTGTTGTTGTTGTTGTTGTTGTTGTTGTGGGAGAAGGACCTAGCAATCCACTCCCAAAAAACACTGAGCAATTGAAAACCCTATGAATAGCCGAGAAGCACTAACAATAGTGTTGCACCTGCTGTATGTAGGGTCGCTATGAGTCTTTCTAGAGTCTTTCAAAGTTCAGCAGAACTTTTTATGGTAATTTCCAGTGATCTTTTTCTTGATTCACAGATAATGAATGCCCTTGGTTAATTATGGTATAACCAGCTCTTCTGGAGATGTGCTGATATCTTTGATGATGTTTTGAAATAGATCTTGATGTATTTAGCTCAGAATTTATTTTCTATGAAATCTTGTTCTGCGTGTACTAAACAATTACTTGGCATTTACATTTCATATGTGAAATATAACTTACTGCCATGCCAAAGAGACCCCTGTGCCAGTGTCAGTTTTAGCTCTTCGATGAACACCCCACTTTAGAAATAAACCAGTCAGACCATTCCAGATTTTTCAAGCATCTTAAATAAAGGAAATCCAGCTCACCATGTGAAATCCTTTTGCAGAGAAAAGGAAGTGGTCCAAGTTGGTGACTTATTCTGATAAACAGCTTTTAAATTGAAAAGAAAAACTGAAAAGGATGGTGGTTTTTTTTTTTAAGTGGTAATTAAATCATGAGCCACAGTGCACTCAAAAATATTCTATTTGGAGGTTTAACTTACATATGATAGCACAATAGGTTGTTCAGTACCGTTGCCGTTTTAAAAAGTGAATGTCAGATTTTTAGAACATTTACTTCCATGAAATAGAAAATTTTAGATGTTATCTAGTTAATTTTTATAAATGAGGCCTGATGTGGCTGGGGCATTTGTTGGGTAGGTTGTTGCCCCTAACAAATGGATGAGAATGAAAGTAATTTAGGAGTATTCTGTAAGGCCACCAGTGACTCAGTGGTGGGATGATTAATTCACTGCCCACATGGGAGCTGCGAACATAACCCCCTCTCTGTTGGCCCTGAAATATACCTTCCTGGAGCCCTCTGGGCCTCAGGTTTATAAAGCATGCCTCGGGATTTTTGTTCTCCACTGTGAGGTGGTGATGTTACTCATCCAAGAAGATGAAATCAGAACAGAAGCCCTTAATGAATCTTGGGCAGAGTTGAATGCAGTTTTCCTCTTTGTGCAGGTCAGACAGACACATTCTACCCTTTGAGCTCATCCAGAGCAAAACAGTAATGGCAACACAGGTCTTCTGGCTCTTCCACTATGCCCACCAGAGGCATAATAAGCACTAGTTCATTTTTGTTGTTGTTGTTGTTGGATGCCGCCACGTCAGATCTGATTCGTGGTGACCCTATGTACCGCAGGAGGAAACACTCCCCAACACTGTGCCATGCCCATGATCTTTTTATGTTTGAGCCCAATGTTGTAGACACTATGTTTCTTCTCATTTTGATTCGGGCCATATCAGCAAAAGGAGGTCCCAGGGGTTTTTATTCCATTCCTATCATTAAGGTCAACTCTACTTTGAGGAAGCAACTCTTCCCCAGTTGTTTCTTGAATCCCTTCTAGCCAAGTGGACTCATTTTCTGACACTATAGTTGATAGTGCTTCTATGCTATTCATCGGGTTTTCAATGGCTAATTGTTTCAGGAGTGGGCTGCCAGGTCCTTCTCCCTAGTCTGTCTTAGTCTGGAAGCTCAGCTGACACCTGTCTACCATGGCTGACCCTGCTGGTATCTGAGACATTGGTGGCATAGTTTTTCAGCGTCACAGTAACCTGCAAGCCCTCACAGAACGACAAGCTGACAGACACATGGGTGACTAGGTCATTTAGAGTGCAATAAAATTCAGAGTGCATTGAGGTCGACGTGACTCTTTCCTTCTCACACATGACACTGCCGATGCTTGTTTTCTATTTTATTTTTTTGCTGTGCTGGGGACAGAAACCAGTGCTTTGTGATACCAGACAAGTTTTCTACCACTGAGCCACCTCCGTGAGCCAGGGATTGGGGTTAAAAGTGTCCAGAGACTGTACATTAAGGCACCGTGTTTCTTCTGGTAAATCAAAAGCAGTTTTATGGTATATTAGGAGGAACATTTCATTGACCAACTTAAAACATTATAATAACCTTCCAGTTCAGCTCTCTCCCCGACTGCCTACAAAGGCATTCCATTCTGCATGTTGGGCAGCTGACTGCAAAGAGCGCACACATGTGAAAAAGTAATTACCCCCTGGCCTAAGGAAGGAAGCCGATTCCATCACTATGTCCAGGGGGTTGCAGACATCAAGTGCACAAAGCTATGGCTTCATAAGGGCACTACATTTTCCCTGCCCTTTGAAAATTCATTCTTGTCTAATGATCTGGTATGGGAAAAAGTGAGTTAAGGACTGCCTGACACTTTGCTCAATAGAAGCTCTATAATATCACCTCTCGTCGTCTTCTTTGATATAGATCCAGCCATCTGTATCGACGGCTTCTCTCCCTCTCTAATAAGTTGTAAATTGGGCAACATAATTCTTCCCATGCCCAAGACGAGTCAGCCAAAATACCGTGCTCAGAAACTGGCTGCCTGGATGTTATAACTCGTCTGTCATCACCTTCTCTCATTACAGTCCTGTGGCTGGTTTCTGTAGGCTTTGAGGACTTATTTGCTAGTGATTCACTTCACTTGGGTATAGGCTACATGGTATTTTGTACTTGTGTTAGACCAAAATGTCATATTCCAGCACTGTCCCCAGATGATCACTAAGCATGAGCAGCTTAGTCTAGGGGCTGGACGAGGCACTTTTTATAAGACTTCTCTTTTCACAATTGATAAGGTTGATTGTATCTCTTAGCTTCTGTCTGTGGCATAATTATTTCACAGCAATGGCTTTTTTTTTTTTTTTTTCAGTCTTAGGGATGGAACCCAGGGCCTGACTCCTGCTAGGCAAATGCTCTTCCACTGAGCAGCAACCCCCGCCCACAGCAATGCCCCATTCTTGAGTCTTATCACTGATGGTTCTTTTACTTGTGAATGTATCTGAAATGAACACTTATTAAGGCATAAAATCCAGTTAAACAAGTGCTTTCCCTTCCTTTTGATTCCTCACTTAGGTGACTTCAGAAATGGGATGGACACTCTTTTAAGGAGTGGACTCTGTTAGTGGATAGATTATAAAGAGAATGGATTACCTTGGGTACTGGAAGACTGGAGCAGGTGCTTTCTAAAACTCCTTCCAAAGTTAAGATTTGATGAAACTATTCTCAAACACTTACTTCAGTGCAGGGAAGCCAAGGAAGCTTAATAAATATAAATGGGAAAAGATTTTGTTTTGTGATCATCATTGTTAGTTTTACCTGAAAAAAAAATGTTCCCTATGGATTTTTGTGCCCGAGGTTTAGCTTAGTTTGTAGGGTGCTGCTCTGCAGTCTTCTGAGGACCCAGGTTTGAGCCCCAGCACTACAAAAACAGGAGAAGGACATGGCAATCCGCTCTCCAAGCAATCCAGAAAACAATCAGCCATGGAAAACCCTATGAGGGTCTCTATGAGTCAGACCCGATTTGACAGCAACTATCAACAACAACAATGGGTTTTTGTTGAAAGAGTGATATAGGATAAGGGTTTTGTTTTGAAATGAGAGAAAGGTGGTTTAGTTCATCTGGTGGGGGGGAATCATTTTCAAGTGAGACAGAGCCTGTGGATTCTTGTGTAAGCAGGAGCCTGGCTTATCAGAAACTAAATAAGACAAAGGTAAGGTGTGCCAGGTGTACAGATCATCTCTCCACATATTTATGAGGCACCTCTTTCTAAATGTAGCAAAAATAGCTAATCACTGCATCTCCACCTCGAGGTGGTAAACAAGCCGGGCGTTGACTGGTAGAGCGCATCTGTGGCTTATAATTCAAGTCAAGTGTGCAGGGAGAAGGGAAGTAGGGGAAATGCAGTTTCATTTCCCATGAACTCCCCTGACCTGAATTAAGGTGGGAACTGAAGAGAACACCTGAAAAATAACAGCATACAAGCTTCAGAAGACAAGGCCATGCCCAGTGTGCCAACAGATTGAGGTCTACACACTTTCAGGTTTTTGCAAAATATTAGTTAAAATCTTCAGCAATGAATCATTGTTCTAGAATTTCAGATAATCTCTGACTATGACAATATAAAAAGAACAACATCCATGCTACATCACACCAGTTTAATAAATCAATGTGGCATCTACCTGCTGAACACCAAAGACATTGGCAACTTGATGAAAAGAAAACAATCCAAATATTTATTTTCAGAGAATCATCATTCCTTTGACTAGATGACTGTCAGCCATCATCATCATCATAATTGCAGCATAACTCTGAATGTATCAAAGACTCAAAATATCACCATTGAGATTTACTGTGAGCCTTGATAAATAGTGAGCAATTAAGCAATTTTAAGAAACTATAATCTTGAATTCTGTGATTCAGATGAATATGAATTATTAATGATAAATAACCAAAGTGACATATATACATGATAAGATGATCTATCTATAGCTATATCTATATCTATACCTATATCTAGAGTCACATTGAAAGGGATGGAAACAACACATTCAAGAAAATCTGAGATTTCATGGTTTTCCTCTATCTATGTGCTGATGCCATGTAACTGTGAGCAAGTCCCTTACCATTTTAAGCCTCGGTTTCCCGATCTCCAAAACCATGCCCCCATATCCATCCTCCTACCTTACTTTGGAGGTACATGTGACCCAGAGGAAACCAGCGTGTGAAAGTGTTAGTCCTTTGCTATCTGCATTCTTGGTGCGGCTTGCAAGAAAGTCAGACAATGAAGAGGACTGGCTGAGTGCTAAAGTGAATTACCAAGAATCTTGGCACTTGGAAAGGCTTGTGTGGCCCTGTAGGCAGAGCAGCCACCTGCTTCCTGTGTGTCCCGGCTGTCCCCCACCTTCGAGACCTGCAGAATGCCCCATGTCCAAGGAGCTGCAATGCCCAATGGTGACAAGACTATCAAATGCAAGCATCCGAAGTCTCCAAATCTCTAGTGTCTTATAAAAACCACAGCCAGGAGCTCCATCTGGCACTCCATTTGCTAAATGTCCCATTGATGTCAAATACCAGGAAATGTGGCTGTTTAAAATCCCGGGGAATAAGATTTCCGCTTAGCAGCTTTCCAATAGACATGTACCTCGCTCTGAGGAGCAATAGCCCCGTGCTGAGCGCGGGTCTCCACCAATCGCGGACTCCTCAGCCTCACTCCCCTGTGCAAACGCAAAGACTGGGGTGAGGAAATGGATCGCAGGGCCTCAGTGGCTGGTTAATAGCTGGCCGTCGCCAGAGGGCAGCGTTGCCCACCTGCGAAGGCCACACCACAGCCTCGGAAGACCACTGAGGCACTGACCCCTCCACTGGCCCTCAGCAGGTTCATGAAGAACAAGAGCAGTTCAAGCAGCGACCCCACGAAATGTATGGCTTCCGTCAAAGCTCTGATCATTGCAAAGGACTTCATGACCGTTTCCAGCCATTGTTCCTCCCCTGCACTCCTCTGCAGCGCGCCAGATCCCTGCGCCTTCTTTTTCAGGAGACCGAGCCCCAGCGAGGTTTGCCGGATGCCTTAGATCGTTCCACGCAGAACCTGACCAGTTGGAAGGAAATTCAGGGTCCCCACGTCCTGTGCCAGGGAGTTTTCTGAATGGGGCTCTGCGAGCCTAGAATGAACCCAATGGCCTGCGTTTGCTCTTGATTCATTAGGGGTGGTTGTGTGATGTAGGGTTACTGGGATGTCAGGTCACAGGCAGGAGTCCTGTTCCAGGCGGTGTCATCCCCTCACCACCGTTTGTCCCAGTGACAGGTGGTACAAGATAACCAAACCAGCTAGTTATGCCAATCTGCAGCCCAAGTAAAGAGAAGGGACAGGAAGTAGACAGAAAATATGACCAGATAGTGAAACCGTGTCAAGCACCTTGGGAATCAGTGCTTCATCCTTCAGTATCCCTTCGATTCTTAGATAACTGAGAACTGATCGCCAAGAGCTTGGGGGGTGGTCGTGTCTCTCTGGCACTCTGCTGCCATCGATCCTGGTTTGGCTAAGCGCACATGCTCTGTTACCTGCCTATAATGATTGGGAGAAGGACCTGGCAGCCCACTCCCCCCATCATCTGAAGCCGACCCATGTGCTCAGTCATGTAATGTGCTGGTGATCCAGGTACACACACACACACACACACACACACACACACACACACACACACACACATCTCTAAAGTGGGGTCTATTATCTTACCAAGTGGCATTGGTAAGTAGATAAATGAAACCTACAGTAACCCCATAACAAAGCAGTATCCTTCACTTCACTGCCAATTTATTTTCAAAGCACTATTAGATAAAGTAAGTGTCCTGGTGTGTTTTGGAACAACAATCTAAGGTGTCAAGGGTTTGTAGACAGGCCTTGGTAAAGGCCCATTGTCATTGTGGCAATGTAAGCTGGCAGAGTGTAAGGGTCAGGCTCAGATGCATAGCATGCTGGGCAGCAGAAGTATCTGGTTTGCACTGTGAAAATTCACCTCTCTGGTGATAGCTCTGTGTCTGGCACCTCACACACCCACCGAGAAAAGACTGTTGGCCTCCAAGTAGGCAAGTGTTAGTTTCGCTCTTAGTAAACCGGGTGCCAACTGGGAGGCAGTCGGAAAGGGTGGAGGGTACACAGTGTTTTGATGGCTCTGGCCTGGTCTCAGGTGCCACACCCAAGTCTGAAGGGCTCGTGCCCACATCCTCTGCACTGCAGCTGGGTGGCTGGTGTAAATTGCCCTTGCTAGAACTGGTGTGTCGTTGTTTTTACCATGGAATACCGCTTGGTCTCGATAGAGATGCGCCACGTGCTTTCTGTCCACAGATACATGGTAACTCAATCTGAGCAGTTCTGGGGCCACTGTAAAACCATTTGTCCCAAAGTTTGTGCCAATTTCTGCAATCCAAAATGGCGCCTGGGTATATTAGTTGGCTTAGATGCAGCTATTTTGCATCTCAGGCCACCATCAAATGTTGGACACAAAAGAAACCTGAGGGATAACGTGGTCCAGCCTCTCACCTTACACACTGGGACATCAAGTCTTGGGGAGGAGCAAAAATTGGTTGCCAGCTTGTGATAATGTGCGGTGGAGCACGGAGTTGGCTTCTGGGGTCTTCAGGGCTTCTCCCTCCTCTATGCCGGAGAACCTTTCTGTGTCCTGGATTATTCTTGGGAACTTTCTGAGCTATTGAGCAGATGACATGAATGAACACTCACGTTTTAGTGTGGCTCAAAATTGCCTGAAATATTGGTTGAACATGCAGAGCTGGAACCTCACACCCCTGTGAGAGATTCCACATGGATTTCCCTGGGTCTTTCCTGTGCAACATTGCAAGACAAATGGGAGTCTTTACTGTTTCATAGGCCTCGGGGTCCAGACTGTGCTCTTCCCTATCTGCCTATAAGGTTCATCTGGGCCATTGACATCTGTGCCCCTGAGACTGGAACCTAACTTTACTGTTGTTGTTGTTAGGTGCGGTCTAGTTGGTGTCTGACTCATAGTGACCCTGTATACGACAGGCAAAACACTATTGTCGTGCTTCTCTGCTATTCATAGGGTTTTCAATGACTGATTGCTTTTTGAGAGTGGGCTGCTGGGTCCTTCTCCCAAGCCTATAGCATCTGGTGTTCCCAGGCTGTCTCCCATCCAAGTACTAACCAGGGCCGACCCTGCTTAGCTTTTGAGATCTGATGGATGGGACGCCACAGTGGTACGGCTCTAGGCAACTTTACTAAGGAGGAGTAACTCAGTCTTACTGATTTTACTCGCCATCCCCAGCTCTCACTTCTCCTGGATCATCTATGGTTCTTTCCTCCCTTGTTTCTATTCAGGACACAGAAATTTGCATTGCATGTGGCTGGTTGCCTTTGTGATTCTCGCCAGCAGGCCTGACCCGAATAGATGGGAATCCATACTTACCTGATAAAGCACAGACCATGGAGCCTTGGATTGCTGTCACAGCCATAGGGCTAGACAAAGTCAGCTGTCACCCAAGTGACTTGCCCATGAAGATTTAACACAGTATCTTTAAAACCCTGGTGCATCTTCAGGGCTTATATGATTTGCACAATAGAATACATTTGTAACTAGCAAGTACATACAAAGGCATGAATACATTCTAAGCCAACAAGGTGCTACTCAATATGCTTTTATTTGTGATTCTGACCACAACAAATTTTCTACTATTCTTCTGGAACTAGAAGAATTAAAGTCAATGAGAGCATTGAGAAGAAAATTCGCTGTGTGGTTTTTGTTGTGCCTACAATATGAGTTATTTATGTTTAAAATTACATACTTTAAAAATATTTCAACACTGCCCAAGCCCTTCATAAAGACCTAGTATTTCTTTCTTTTTTTTTAAATGTTCTGATTTTGTTTATTGAAAAGGCAAAATTGTAATCAAGGAGCATTGAAGAGAAAATAATTCGCTATTCAAACACGTCAGCAGATCTTACTCTTTTCAGTTTTCGTTCTGTCCTTCTCCATATGCTTCCAAGAAGAGGAGGTTTGTTTTCTAGTTTCAGCTCAGTTGTTAACAAGAGTGATGCTCAGAGAGGTGTTTAGCTTCCCTAAGTTCTGGTAAATAACCTGTCTCATTTGTGTCATTGGCTGGTTATGGGGATCCAGAGACAATGCTGGTGGAAATTCTTTCCATACTACAAATGCCTTCAATGCCAAAAGGATTGTCATTTGGATCTAATGCTTGCAGTTCACGACCAGGTCTTCTGTCACTCCAATAGCTGTGGGCATATGTTTTTAAGTGGTGACAAACACAAAGTTAAAGGGAGAGAGAAAAAAATGTGAGATTTCAGAGTATTTGACCTAAAGAAGTTGAAAAGCTACTGACGCCATATCTTCAAGATTGTGAGGCATCTGATGAAGTGAGAGAGAGAACTAGCTGTCAGCCTCCCCTCCAGATGTAAAAAAAGAGTTGGTAGCTCCAGTGGAGACGGGATCTAAGGCCACTGAAGACTAACTTCCTGAGCGTGGGGACTGTCTGCAATGAGAAGCGGCTGGATGGCACAGCCTCTCCCGCCCTAGTCTGGAAGAAGGGTACCTGTGTTTCTTGTCATGTACGCACAGCGCCTGACCCTCACGGTGTGAAATAGCACCAGTGGCTTCCACTCATGGGTTCTGGGAATTTGGAGCCAGGCAGCCTGGCTTGAGGGGTTCCTCAGCTCCTGTGACCCGGCCTTGAGTAGGAAGAAGCAGAGGGCTGGGGCCTGGCTTTCCCAGAGGGGCTGGAATCAGCTGCAGGTTTCTTCATTCGCGGGTTAAATGCCCGAGGCCTGGGCAGCCTTTTCTCTGTAGCATCAAAACCTTATTGCACCTGCCTTTTCCCACATGGCAGCTTCAGGGTAGCTGGACCTCTTAACCTTGTGGCTCAGGGTTGTGGCAGCGAATGGGAAAACTTCACAAAGTTCAAAAAATATTTTACTTTTAAGAAATACAAGACAAGTTTCTATTATCTTCGTTTTAGCAGCTTTACAGAAGCGTCCTTGACACACAAAGAACTGCACATATTTAAATTGCACAGTGTAGTGGCTTTGGCATAGGCAGGCATCTTTGACACAGTTGCCTAAGTGAAGGTGACACAGAAACCTAGCACTTCCTTCTGTTTCCTTGGGCCCCTTCCTGATTTTGTGGTGATAGCACCTGTCTGAAGATTGACCCTCTTAACACATTTTGAAATGCACACCGCCATGCATTCACTGTAAGTACTGTGTTATACCACAGATCTCTAGGACTTACCCATCTACACGACTGATCAGCTCCCCTTCCCCCTGCCTTCACACTTGGAAACCACTGTTGTAGTCTCTGCTTCTATGGGGTTGACTATTTCAGATACCTCACATAAGTGTGATCAGATAGTGTTTGTCCTTTGTAGCTGGCTGGTTTCCCTTAGTATAAAATCCCCTCAGTTCAACCACGTAGTTACAAATGATAGGGTTTCCTTCTTTTCTAAGGCTCAATAATATTCCATTGTGTATATATCACATTTTCTTTATCTTTTCGTCTGTGGAGGGACCCTTGTTGCTTCCATGTCTTAGCACTTGTGAATAATGCTACAATGAACATGGGAGTGCAGATACCTCTTCGAGATCTTGCTTTAAATTATTTTGGATATTATACCCAGAAGTGGGATTGCAGTTCTATTTTTAATTTTAGGTGGAAACTCCATCTGTTTTCCATAGTGGCTACCCTGTTTTACATTTCCACCATCAATGTACAAGGGTTTCGATTTCTTTACATACATGCAATGGCCAACAGGTATGTGGAAAATGCTCAGCGTCATTAACTACTAAGGAAATGTAAGTCAGAAGTCCCATGAGATATCACCTCATACCTCTTAGGTTGTCTATTATGTTAAAAAAAGAAAAAAAAAAAAAGGAGACAAGTGTTTGCTGAATGAGCTTTTGTATCTTAGCTTTGTAATCACATAATGCCCAGTGCTCAGTTAAGATGGTGGAAAGAGTCTCACATCCATCTGAATTCAAGGGAAGGAATACAGAGCTAATCTCTCAGTACAAGTCAAGAATTTGCAGCCATGTTTGAAAACCACTGCAAAAAACCCTGACTGTATGTAGTGCATTTATTCATTCAACCAGCATTTATTAAGCATTTATTAAGCATACATACCAGGCTCTGTGCTGGAAAACCAGGAAGACTGGCATGTTCCTGCTTGCCTCGGGGACTTTGTGGTATTGGTGGAGAAGACGGCCCAGAGTCAAGGTGATGTCCTTGGGGACGGCCCCTGTGGAACCCATTCAGGTTTCCTCCCCCAGAGACCCTCAGTGCAAATGACCACACTCAGGAAAAGCTCCAAGTCCTTCTGACCCCAGCGAAGCCAGCTAGCAACAAGTGGTTTTGCTATTTGTTTTTGTTTCTACCCCTTGGCTTGTGCTTTCTGGACTGTGGGCCCTGGGATTCTATTCTTTGGCAGCGAGTCTCTTTCTAAATGTAAACAGATGGAGGAAGTGCCAGCACCGCCGACTGGGAGACATTCTCCTGCCATAACACGCTGGCGCTGGCTGGGCAAATATAGCACATTAAACACTCTGTTTGCTCAGCCCTTTCCACAGGGCCCAGAAGGTTCACATGGGGAAGATGCATCGCTAACACCTCTCCCAGGGTCCCCCCAGGAGGACCTGGGTGCCACCATTTCAGCTCAGCAGATCATTGGAGCTGCAGCCTATTTGTTTAAGAGCTTTCAGGGGAATGCACTAGGTTAGCAACAGTGGCTTGCAAACATTTGTTTCATGTACTCTAGCTTCTAAATTTTTTTTTTTTTTTTGCAAGACAGACAATAGAGTTAAGCAACCTCAAACCAACCTTCTGCTGCTACTACCTAAAATAGTTTAATGACTCAAATAGTTTCCATTGCCAGGTTCACCACTGATGGTGCAGAATCAGCCTCCTATTTGCTCCGCCTCTCCCCAGACCACCTTGTGTGCGTGGCACAGGGAGAGACTGCAGGAGCTCAGACCACCTTCCATCCAGGACCAGGATTTTCTTTCCTTTGCTTTGCTTGGTCTCTGCCAGAGGAGGCAGCAGTCCATTGCTGGCACTGGAGGGGCACCCAGAGAACCTCTTGCCCAATCACCCCTCTCCTTCTGGCCTGCTGGTCTTGTGTCTCTAGAAGGCCTGAGTAGACCCAAGTGTTCTCTGGTTCCAAGTATCGCCTCATGAATAACACTGACCATAATGATCCACGTTTATTGGGCAGTTACAATGCACCACCCACGTGGCTGATCCCTTTCCTTGACATACCTTCTAAAATCTCTCCTTGACAGATAACCGCTTGATGAGTCAGTCATTGTTATCATCCTTAGTTCATAGACAAGGAAACTGAGGCTTCAGAGATTGAAGAGCTTCCCCAGGCAAACAGCAAAGCAGTGTCAGCGTCAAGATGGGAACTTCAGTGGCTCTCATTCCAAAAGCTTGTTTTGTGCACACTCTGTGGATATAGTCTTGGTGAAGTACAGGACCCTGGGAGTTTGGGATACTCAGCTATTACATTTGGATGGTGGAATCTGGCAGGGAGAAAAAGATCTTTTCCTTAGGGAAAGCACTCAGGACACTGAGAGGCTGCAAAAAAGGGTGGAGGGCATGCTGTGCATAAGGATTTCTTGAGCACCTACTATGTATGGGGAATTATACCCAGAGCTAGGAATGTGGGGTCAGCCTGGCTAACCCTCTGCTCAACATTCTCTTATGGTCTTCCATGCTGGTTTTGTGCTAATGGCAAGAATATAGAGGGCTTCTTGGCTGAGACACCCACTGCCCCCACTTTAAGTTCTCCTTGCTTCCTGGCTTACATGTTTCCCTGGCATTTGCCAGATGCATTGTCTTTTGCTTGATGGCCAGCACTGATGCTGCCTTGTCAAAAACCAAAAACCAAAACCCAAAAACCAAAAACCAAAATTAAAAAAACAAAACAAAATAAAACAATGGCAATTGTACCAACATTACTAGCTTCTACTTACTAAGCACTTACTAAGCACCAGGTCTTAATGGGCATTAACACCTAACCCTCCTGATGGCTCGGGGTGGTAACCATCCAGCTGTCCTCCTTAGTCAACCCCGGCCAAGGCCTGGGAGGGTTTAGAGATGGATGGCCCTGGGTGTCTGTCCTCTGGTCAGGTGGGACTCTCATCTCACATCCTCCCCAAGGCTATCATCTTCCCATCCTGCAAGAATGAGTGAGTTTAGAGAGATTTCTGATGCTGGGGTCAGGAGTCTTGAATAGGGACCATCAAGGACTGGGCGAGTCACTTTTGAGAGATCAGAGGACAAGCTCCTGGCAGCCTCAGGAGCAGCAGAATGAATGCCATCCTCTCTGGAAGGCCTGTCCGCACTGCGTGGAACAGTCACCCTGTGGAGAAGCCACAGTGCTCTGGGGACCCGTGTTGGACCTCCCAGGCTCTGAAGACCCAGGAGATCCAAAGACGTCAGCTGTGTTGTATATGGTGGTAGCAAGGTCACTAGGGAAATAAAAATAACGTGGAAAAGCAGGACCTCCACGTCCCAGGCAGCAAGAGTGCTCTGTCCAGTGGCCTCGGGTCCCCATCTGCTGACCCTGCAGATGCAGAGCAGCTGGGCTCCTGGGCTGTTGTCATCCGGGCCTGTCCCTGATGTACTGGAAGCACTTTCCTCCAAGTGAGCACTTAGTGCAACCAAGAGAATCAATGGCACGGCAGGAGCCTGGAGGTGCCAGAGGAATCATAAATATTTTATACAGTCCAATCAAATGGGAAAGGCAAAGCCATTTCTTTTTCAAATGGAAGTGGCGGAGACTTCATTCCATTCAAGATTAATAGGCGCACTGCCCAGGCGTCAGAACTTGGACACAAAGGACAAGGAATAGGTGCGGTCTTAGGGTGAAGACAGGGAAGAATGCCAGGGCCAGAAGAGCGTTCAGTTGTGGGCACCCAACCCATGAGGCGGCTGACCTGCAAATGTGCCCCCTTATGTGTTCCTGGGAGGTGTGTGAACTGAGGCATTGTCCTCAAAGCATCAGGAAAGAACAGGTAATGCCTGTGAGGTTCTAGTATTATGTGTAGCTATGAGCGTGGCTTGAAAAATGACACCAGAGCTTATGGGAGCCGCCCTGCAGGTGGTGGAATCGTGAGGGTGGCCTTGTTCTTCCTGTGCCCTCCACCGGGCCCAGCAGCCTTGACTCCTTCCAGATACTGACTATCTAGGGTGTCTGTGGAGAATGACAGGGACCGCTGTCTTACCTCTTGCTGTGGGAATTTCCCCTCATGTTTAATTGACTCTGAAAGCAAATGGACGGTGATTTTCCAAGCCGTTCCCTTTGCTTGACTGACTTCCTAAATGCGAAGTCTCGCCCTTTGCTTTCCGCTCTTTCCAGCCTAAAGGGAGTAAGGCCGTGCTTCCCCCACAGCCCTAGTGGGGCCTGGGTTTCTCTTTGTGGTCTGAGAGTTCTTAGGGAGTCAGCTCAGAATTTATAGTTGGGGCCAAGGGTGGGGTAGCCAGGGAGGAGAGCAGCGGGTAGGTGACCATCCAGGGACTTCTCTGTGTCCAAGACCGGCTTCCAGGAAACACTGCCATTCTGCTCAGCCCTCCCAAGGCCCCGTCTGTGTGGGTCACATGCTGTGTGTCACCTCTGTGCACGGCCACATGAGGAATAGAATATAAGCTTGTGCTTCCTGCCTGCTAGGGGCATGATTCTTGAGATTCTAGACTCTTGCTGTCATAGCTGCAAGCCATGGCCAGGTGTTTCGGGGCAGCTGGGCTGCCGGGCCGTGATCGTCTGACTCCGGAGCACAGGGTTTGGGGGGAGCACGGAATCCACTTTGGGAGTCAGGGAGGAGAAATGATCAGAAACCAAAGCACAGGACAGCAGGTTTCCTCAGGCCCCACTACAGGCCATGTGACACACAGCCTTGGTCAGCCATCCTCAGCCAGGGACTGGGGACTTTCCCTGTGCCCTTCATCCCCTCTTATAACCACAGGACCTGTTCACCAGCCACCAGGGAATGGGAGGCAGTGTCCTGGTGCCTGAGGCTCCTCTGGGCTCCGGGGCTTCCTGGCCTGTCCCCTGCAAATCTTCCCTGCTCCACCAGCAGGCAGATGTCACTCTATCATCCACAGTGCTTCCTTGCATACTGGGGACTCAGATCTGGCACAAGGCTTTAAGATAGTGTTGCTCTTTCCTTCAAGCTCAATAAATCCAGGAAATCCTTACCATCCAACACTCAGTTCAAAACAAAACAGTGTAGCCCCCCCCCCCCACCAATCCGCACGTAATTCCAGGAAAATACAGACATTAGCCGTTAGGGCGCTGGAGGAGACAGCCCAGTCTCACTTTCAGCAACCATTAGGTTTCAAAGTGAATGGTGGATTCCCGGGTTAGAATCGAAAAATGAAAGGAGTGTCGCCCTGTCCCCAGGACTTACATTTCCCTTGCTATTGCTCCCCGCTGCCTTCTGCCTGCTCAGCCCAAGGCACAGATCCATCCAGCCAACACCCAGGCCAGGAGCCCAGCGGGCTTCCCATGGCCTTGCTGACTAGCAAGGTGGGTACACCAAGCAGAGGGGCAAGAGCAGGGCTCATCTGAGGACAGATGTGGAGCCCTTTCTCTGGAAGATCATGTGCACAGGGCCTGGGGCCTGTGGGGGCATAGTTTCTGGATTCCATTCCTACCAGAGCAATGACCATGACTCAGTTTTAGTTTCTCTCTCTCTCTCTCTCTCTCTCTCTCTCTCTCTCTCTCCTGACCTACACTCCCAGCCCCCCCTTCCTTTATTTTTTCTTTTCAGGCTCTATCTCTCTCTCTTCTCCCCCCTCTACTGACCTACACTCCCAGCTCCCCTTTCCTTTATTTTTTCTTTTGAGACAGGGTCTCAAACTCATGATCCTCCTGCCTCAGCCTCCCTAGCAGCTGGGATTACAGGCATGTGCCACAGAACCTTGTTTAGGCTTCTCCTGAACTGCCTTGGCCACCTCCCCCAGGTGTAAGTCCTGGGAGGGGGGTCATCCAGGCCACACATGTGGGCCCCAGGTGTCCGCAAGCTGCAGACCATTGTTGGGGACACAGAAGCATCCCACACTGGGTCACTTCACTTTCTCCTTCTGCCCTTTTTCATCGACCTTCTCCCCACTCCCCTCTCTCTTTCCTTTCTCCTGCTGCTCCATTTTTCTTCCTCAGGTTTTTGGACCCCATATCTGGCTTTCTACCACTCCTTGTTGTGGCGTTAGAAGAAGCCATTCATCCCCTGGGGACTCACTGTTGAAGCAGGAAGTTGGGCTGCAGTTTCAGAAGATGGAATGGGGGCTGATCTAGGTGAAATGATGAGGGCCAGGCAGCCTCCCCAAAGTCTCCCCCATCCCCCTCCACGGTGGCTGCCAGGGAGTCTTGGTCCCCACATCATGAGCTCTCATAGCACAGCAGTCGCTGCTTCTCAGCAGCAATACATTCCAAGACCACTGGTATACACTTGAAAGAACGGATAGTACCAAACCACACATATACTGCTTTCACCTATACCTATGCACATTCCTATGATGAGGTTTAATGTATAAATTAGGCCTCATTAGAGACTGTTAGCAACTAGTAATAAAATAGAGCAATTATAACAATTTGTTGTTGTTAGGTGCCCCTGAGTTGAGTCCAACTCATATCGACCCTGTGTACAACAGAACGAAATGCTCCCAGACACTGTGCTATGCACATGATCTTGTTTATACTTAAGCCCATTGTTGCAGCCACTGTGTCTTCCTTTTAATAAAAATTATATGAAGGCTGACTTTCAAAATATTGTAATGTACCTTTTCACTTAAAGGAGGCACTTCACAGCCTTTCCTGACGTATCCAAATTGCAGCATTGCTACTCTTGTACTTTGGGGCCATTTAAGTAATGTAGGGATACTCAAACACAGGCATTGCAGTACTTCCACAGCTGATCTGATAATTAACAGGCTACAGGGTGCTGAACAGGCTGGTAGTGTATACAGCATGGAGAGGCTGGATGAAAAGATGACCTATATCCCACACAGGAAAGAGCAGGATGGTGCAAGATTTTCTCATGCCACTCAGAATGGGGTGCAATCTAAAACTCATGAATTGTGTTTGGAATTTTCCTTTTACTGTTTCTGGGCTGTGGTTGATGGTGGGTAAGTGAAACTTCAGAGAGCAGGACTATCTCTCTCCTGCCCACACTTGGCACTGTGGACCAGGAAGAAAGTGCGTTGCTGACTCCAGGCCAAATGCCAAGGTGGTGTTTTCTCTCACTGTCCCAGAGCATGTGTCATCCTGTGGGAGGTGCATCTCTGCCAAGGCAGGGTGTGACCTTGGCTAGTGCCCGTGCCCATTAATAGAGCCAAGCAAGAGCTATAAAAGGGGGTGGAGGAGCCCAAGACTTTACATCTGAAAATGTTTGTGAGAGCTTTGGGCTTCCAAAGCATCTTCCTTTCTGACTCTAGAATGAGATTCTTCCCATTTAACAAAGCTGGTTCTGGGGTGAATCTCAATGCATGGTACACAATAATCCAGGGCTTTACACCTGTGAAGATATGGCTCAGGTTTGGGCTTGGGTTCAATACATTAATATTTAGAGGGCCTGAGTTCTGATCGAGTTCAGGTTTAAAATTTTAATCCTATGTGTAGATAGATGAATACATTTTCTTTCATTTTTTTTTCTATTTTTAAATAGCTAATGATACAAAACAACAGAAGAAAAATATTAAAAGCTGAACCTGAGCCCAATTTTTCACTGGGTTTGGGTTGAGGTTTGAGTTCAGGCTGAGGTTTGAGTTCAGAAAAAATTTTAAAATGCTTGAAACAGAATGGGCTCAGGGTTCAGATTCAGGTTTGGTTTGAAGGCCTGCTATCTACACATAGGATTTAAACCTGACCCTGAAGCAAAGCTGAACCCTCTAAATATTAACATATTGACCCTGCACCTGAACCTGAATCCAGTTTTCCACTGGCTCGAAGCCATGCTGTGTCACAGTCCCAAGGCAGGGCAGAATGTGGCAATTTAAATCATTTAGCAGCAGTTTTCTCCTAGTCCCGCCAGGAGTGTTGAGAATGGTTCTCTAATACATTTTTCAAAATGTGCTCTGGGTTCATGACCTGAGCGTCAGAGAATCATTATGTCCTCGTCACCAGCCAGCTCTGGAGAGACGTGAGCTAGAGGATGGACCCTGGTGGCTGCAGGTCTGGGTTGGAGCTGTGGCTTTCAACTATGAGCAAGTTTCAGCAAAGCAGGACTGGCAAGATGGTGAGGGGCTCCTGTGCTTCATCTCCACAAAAGGCATGAGGAGCTCAGGGGGGCTCCCCAGCAGCAGTGGAGATTGAAGACTCTCGGTTTTAGTGAGAATTTCAAGTGGAAGACCCATTAGGAGTGCTTGCAATCAGAAGCATGAACTTACCCTGTTGAATTTCTTTTAATGGCTGCAAGTCTAGGGACCCTGGGAACAAGGTAGGTACCACTGATGACCTTCCAGATTGTCCACAAAGCTTCAGACCACATGGATTTGTTCCAGCCAGAGAAGTGCGTCCTTCTGAATTGTCTGCCCAGAGGAGGTAACAAAAAGGTGCCCAGAAACACAAGCTGAGCCCAGAACCACAAGCCGAGCCCTGTGACTGTGGGATTCATGGCAGGTGGCAGGAATCCTTGGAACCAATGCCTCAGAGGAAACGCTAACCTCTGTGCAATTATCACTATCCACCCATTTCTCACCTATGAAAATGGCTGCTTCATAGAGTTTGACCTACTATGTGCACTTGAGACTTGATTGTAATCTTATCTCCCATGGGGGCAGGAGGTTCCCATGTGGGCTTGAGAGCGAAGCCCTCCTCATCCTCCTAGGCATAATCTGGCTCTCAGACCACCCTAAGCTGATTAGAAGCCCCGTACAATTTCCCACCTCACCAATAAGAAGTGGTCTCTCACCCTTGGGTTTGGCTGATCGCTCCCAGACACTGTTTACGGAACACAGATCTTTAATTACAGAGATTTATGTTCATAATAAATTTTAAGATTCCTATTCTTTGAGAATGTGAGTCACCATGTACTCCTTTGCATTTCCCAGCTGCTGTCTAACATAGTAGGTGCTATTTATAACTTGTCATTTCCTTCCCTAAATCTGGAGACTTACCAGCATAGCAAAATTGATTAGTACCAGTTGCCTATTTCAGACTGTGTGTGTATATATATATGTGAATATATAAGAATATAGTTTTCATAGGACTTTATAAAATTAATTAGTCTTGAATATTGGGATTGAGAAAACTGTTGTCTTTTTAATCTCATGAATTACGTAGCATTTCCAAGGTTGTGCAGCTGCCTGCCCTTGGCATTGATGTGAATTCAAGGAGTTCTTCAGAGCAAAGCTGGCCAGTTTCCCCAGGGCCTCACTATACTATCTGAGGTGCATTCTGTTGTGTCCTACTCAGGGTGCTGGTGAGGGATATCATGGGACATAGAGGGTGTTCATGTCCTGAACATGTGCAACTGGGCCACATGCTGTGTCCAGCAGGAAAGTGAGGAACCCAGCTGCAAGTTAAACGTGTCAAGTTTAACATGTGTCAAGTGGA
The DNA here is from genome assembly GCA_007922755.1 of Pedetes capensis. NCBI lineage: Eukaryota > Metazoa > Chordata > Mammalia > Rodentia > Pedetidae > Pedetes > Pedetes capensis. The sequence continues at coordinate 18,592 of VMDO01015151.1, read as the reverse complement.
AAAATCACCTGTTCCTCCTTCCTCCCAGACCCTCCTCCTGCTGACCCACTCCCCTTCCTGTGCACCCAGCCAGTAAGATGTCTGTACCTGAAGCCTCAGAGGCCAGGTACCCCCCATCCCTCACTGACCCCCATCAACTTGGCCCAGTGTTGCCTTGAGTTCTGGACCCTGGTTCACCGAGCCCACCTCTGCAGCTGTGTGGATCTCCCCTCAGCTCTTCTTGTTCTGTTTGCACATTGACTGCTCCCTCTAAATGGTAAGCTCACTCCTTCGCCTGGCTGACCTTGGGGTTCAGCTCAAGGATCCGCTGTAGCCTTCACTCAGTTGGGCTGGGCTGGATGTCCCTGCCCGGTTCCCATCCTTGGTCCAACTTTATCAAAGCGATGGGAGACCCGTCCACCAGCAGCTCCTCTTAGCTGGCAAGCAAATGTTGTGTAGCCCTTCTTGTTTTACTTCTGTGAAGTTACATGATTCATGTGCATCTCCAGAGTCTGGGTCTGTTCTGTCATTTGTTTTCTTTGGAGAGGACAGTGACAGACGATGAAGATCAAGCTTGAGATCTTGACCTGCTAACCCTACACCTCAAAACTGTCTTTCCATGCATGTTACCATGGGTGACAGAAGCAGAAACAGAAACTTTCAGCTAATTCAGTAAAAAATGAACCACACCCTCACTGCCCTGTCCCCTTGGGAATAAAATGTAGAGGAAGAAGAAAGACAACATGCTGGTCACTGAAGGTCAGTCACCTGAGGCTTCAGAGTGGGAGTTTAGAGACCCAGTAAGGAAAGGAATAAAGCCTCCAAGTGTTACATAGGACTCCCAGAAGTGTGGATTTGTCTGCTGTATCTCAGAAAAGTGAACAGGAGGCAAAAACTCTCATCCCCTGGGAAAAAAATGTCCCCCAACTTATGCTGCCCTGTGCTTAGCAAGGTCAGCTTTTTCCTGACAGAGGCAGAGGGGCTGGGCTGGCTTGGAGTCCTACTTGGATGAGGCCTGAGCCTTCAGCAAGCTAAGAAAAACCCAACTGTGGGGCCCCGTGCTGGAGAGTTGGTAGCAACTGTGACTCACCCCCTTTTGCAAGCCTAGTCATTTCAAGGCCAAGTCGTGCCAGTTCAAAACCCAATAATTCTTTCCACTTGATAAGCCCCAACGAATAGGAGGTGACCAGTCATCTCGAGATTCAGGTTGGAACCCCCCCCCCCCGCCGCCGACCTGTGGAGGCTGAGGCATCTCAAAAGGACCGGAGGTGGCAGAGTAGCCACCTTCATTTCCAGCTGGCCTTCCAGCTCCTGCACAATCTTTGGCTCAGCTATTGTTGGTCCTACTTCCTGGCACAGAGCAACACTTGGGGGCTCTTACACAGTGTGCGCTTCAGAGCTTGAAGACTATTACATAATTGAAACAACATTTTAAAAACATTTAAAAATGATGCAAACTGGCTGTACTGGGAGAGGGAGGCTAAAATTCAAGGGCAACACTGAGGTAAGATACAGTCTATGGAACCCCTCTGAAGAGTGCCTTATGTCAAAGGCAGCTCATAGCAGAGACAGCCTGGCTCAGTGGGGCCCAGCCAGCGCTCTCTGAAGTTGTATCCAGAGGCAGCAGAAAGCTCTGACTTGGATCTTGGAGCAGCCACTATACAGATTGCCCACACTACAGATTCAGCCTTTGCTACCAGGGCAGAGCAGAAAGGCAGGAAGTGGAGGTCCTCCTGCTAATTGATTTATCCTAAATTCCAGTCTAGCTTCACTTGGCAGATCCACGTGTTACTAGTAAGAGAGACTGAAACTAACCAAAGCTATTTATGTGGCTGTGTCAAGATGATACAATTATGTGCACAGACCTGTGTCCATGAGTCACTGCATAAGGAGGGGTCGTGTAATACCAAAATGGGAAGAGGAAGGCTGTGGATGTTAAATGAAGAGCTGGTCCAGATGCACCATGGAAGGAGCCAGGTGTGGGCTTGGCTGTGGCCTGTCTGTGGAAACTGGAGCCCCAAGTCCTGCCTGTACAATCCACAGCTCCTTCCTGAAGCCCCTTCTACCCCAATGCTCCACTCCACCTCCTCTGCCTTCCCTTATGTAATTCCTCAGAGTTTAAAATAAGATCGCCTCTTTCTTATTCTTCCTTTGATCTGGCTGAGGGGGTGGGATGGGTTAGGGTGGGGAAGACAAACACTCAGTGATGGCAACTCACCTGCTTAATTCCAACCAAAGCCCAGGTGCAGGCTGCTCCTGTGACCCTTTGCAGAGGAGGGAGTATAGCCAAAGAAGCCAAGGGAGTCGCCTTAGGTCAGAGTTAGATAGCAGCGAGGGCGGTGGGCACCTCAGAGCATAGTCTCCAAACCCAGTGCTCTTTCCTAGGAAATGCACTGGAAAGCACCCAGGTCACAGGACAAGGCTTTGGTGCCCAGGATTAACTGGGCCCCACCTGCGGACTGTGCCACACCTTAGGTCAGAACAGCATCCCCGAGACTTAAGGACCCAGGCTTAAGGTCCCAGGAGGAGCTGTGAAGGGGCTCTGTGTGGCTCACCAGGCGCCCAGGTGCTCCACTTACTGCAGGTGCAGAGGAGGCCTGGTGCGTGCCTGCCCCCCAGTTAAAGTGAAGCTTCCAGAGCCGCCAGGAGGAAGGCGGATATCTGGGCTTCTCTCGCATCCCCACCGCAGCTTCTCTGGAGCCTGGGAAAGCATGGATACTATGGAATAACAGGGCTGGGGTTTAGCTCAGTTGGTAGAATACCGCTGTGTGGTCTCTGAGGGCCTGGGTTTGATCCCCAGCACCACAAAAATGGGAGAAGGATGTGGCAGCCCAATCCTGAAGTAATCCTGACACAATCAGCCATCAAAAACCCCATGAGAGTCTCAATGAGTCCGACCCAACTCGGCACACCTAACAGCAACAGCAATGGAATAATAGGAAGCTGCAGAGGGAAGCGGGGAAGTTGTGATAGTGATTCATGCACTGGGCAGGTGTTTAGTGAGACTCTACCATGTGACAGCTTCTCTTCTGGGCATTGGGACCATGGCAGTGAGCAAAGGAGGAATAGGATATCTATTCTCATCATGAAATTGAGGAAGCTGCTGCTTTGCCGCTCACAGAGTGGCTGGCCTGGGATGCAAATGCAGGCCTCCAGCTCCATGCCCGTGGCAAACCCACAGAAGGCTGGCCTTGGGCTGGTCCTTGAGCCCTGCAAGGAATCTGCTCAGATGCTAGCCCTAGATGTGTTGTGATTGTGCATTTGCTCCTTCAAAGGGGTTTCTGGGAAGACAAGGGTTACAAAGGCATCCACATTTGCTTGGCAGTTCTAGCATCAGCTTCTAGGTCTGTCGGATAGAGATATTCACCCACACAAAGACTGTAACTCCCTTAAGGATTGCAAGACATTTTAGAAACCACAATGAAATTTGTTTTTTAAAAAAAAAAGGTAAAGCATAACTAAACACCAACAAAAAATTACATAATTTTGTTACATGAAACAAATTTTGTTACATGAAACTGTAATTGAGAACAAGAATTTAGCAAATATACAGGGTAAAAGCAGAGAGTTTATCAGCATATTATTTTCAGGACAAACTAGCATAGCAAACATGCATATTTCAGGAGGTTTTATACAGATGAAATTTCCAGACCAAGGCTGAAATTCCTATGTTAACAGAAAATCATTATACTCAGCTAGAGGAGCAAAAGTAGAGAATAAGTTGGTCCTTTCCAACAATTTCTTTCAATTTTATAGTAGTTATGGGAAAGAACCAAAGCTTGGTTTTCACAGGGAAGTTTATACACATATATACCTACCCACAGTTACTTCCATTCTAAAAGAAAGAAAACAAATCCCAAATGTTCGGAGCAGTGACTGTATTGTTGTTGTTAGGTGCCACCAAGTCGTGTCCAACTCATAGTGACCTTCACAGAGTTTTCAATGGCTGATTATTTCGGGATTGTTTTCAGGAGTGGACTGCCACATCCTTCTCCCGTCTTTGTGGTGCTAGGGATTGAACCCGGGTACTTGCCAACTGAGCCAAACCCCAGCCCCACTGGTAACAATAGTTAGTTTTAGTTGACAGTGGACATAAAAATTGTCCTTTTGTAGGGAAAAGATGCAAGATCTGAACTGTGTGTTATGTCTTTTTCATTGGACAGGCAGGTCATGGACTCCCTATATTGACCCAAGTTCATCCATCTTGAAAACTCTGGGACTGCAAAATAGACTATACTCCAAAGAACCTAACCTGGACGGTACAAGGCACTGATGTTGGTAACCCAGATATCACCCAGAGAATGATGTCAAAGCGCCCAAACCTCAGACTTAAAACCCGGTGGTGGGAAGCCTTCAGCAGCTGCTCAGGAAGCAGGCTAACCGCTCCTCTCCAACTACAAATGCCTCAACTCCACCCCCCCGCCCCCCATCGCCATCAAATCTCTTCTGGTGCTATGATCCCGCCCTCCCCTCTGCAATGCCTTGCTTGTCCCTCACCTGGGTGAGTTTTTCTCAGTCCATACAGCCACTGCAGTTCCCCTGTGTGACCAGGACGTGGCCTCCGATGTGGAACTTTTGTCCTACATGTGACTCTTAAGCCACACGACAGACGATTCTGAATTGACCCTGACTGGCCACCCTATTGGTATCAAGTTTAGATGGGACTGGAATTTGATAACAAACAATTGTGTGAATAAAACACTTAAAGATATAACTTTGTGTCCTCTGAATTTGGTCAGTTATTGGACGGAACACATCCCTTCTCTGAAAGCTGCTCTTGCTGCCGTCAACTTGACCTCCCAGCTCGGATGAACATGACTTTCATTTCAGTTCCCTATCCCATGGCCCCAGCCTGGATCTTATCATCATCTGCAGGGTGTCTGGAGCTCCTGTCTTAGGGTCCCTTCCTCCTCAATTGTTCCTCCTCTTCCTCCCAGTGTTGTCTGTCTCTGTCTCCAACCCCAGTCTGTAGATCTTCCATGGCTCCCTGCGGGCTGCCTTCCTCCCTCCATCCCTGTTCACAGAGCCTTTCTTCACTGCCCACTCCACCTCTCTCGTCTTGTGTTGTTGTTTCCTGTCCCTGGAAACTCTTTCCTGCCTTTGCTTCCCCACAAATCTGGAAGCTCTTCTGGGACATGAGGACCCATCATCTCCGTAAGAAAAAGGATTATAGAAAGGTTGTTATGTTCGCTGCTGTGGCTCCAGCACCCAGGAGACTCTGGAAGCTCAGTAATGAATGGGCCATTACTCAGCTCTCCAGCTCCACTCCCTCTTGACCCCCTCCCCTGCCAGGCCAGTTGCTCCTTGTCCTCCTGTGGTGTTCTGTGCACACTTTCAGCATTTCCCAACCTTGAACTGGTGGCAGCATGATGTGTGGGCTCTCACCAAAGGTGCACTTCAAGGCCTAGCCCCAGGGAGAAGCCCAGGTTTCCAAGCTCGTCTCTGGATTAGACTCAACTTCCTTGTGGATAGGGACTTTGTCTCTGGAGTTCGAACTGACTCCTGTTTCATCTCTGTTTCCTGAATTGAATGCAGGCATGACTCAAACATGGCTGAGCACGTCACCCATGCAGGGTCTAAGCGTCTCCCTCTGGAAACTTGCTGCCAGGTTGCTCCGTCCGTCCTCCATTTCCTTGTGGCTGTAAGACTCAGCTTCTCTGTATAAAACGTGCCAGTCGATGTGTGAAGGGCAGATGTGAAACCTGACTGGATCTCGAAGTCTGAAGCAGACTGCGAGTCACCATGATTCTCGTGCCTCTCCACCAGGATCCACTAGAGAGTCTGGGTTTGTCCAGGGCCTCAGTTTACTGGCTGCAGGCAGATGCTCTCATTGGCCAAGCAGTCCAGGGCCTGGTTCCGGGCTTGGGCAGCTCTGGAGCAGGGACTTCCTAGGAGGACAGACCCCTTCCCCACGTAGTTTTAGGCCAAGGGGAACACTGGACTTGGGGCAATGGTTTCTCCCAGTCCTGTTTTTTTTTTTTTTTCCCCCCCACAGGACATTGCAACACAAAAGCAGATGGGCCAGGCTCCTCTACTAAGAAGAAAAAGAACCTCTTCCTCAGGGGATGGTTCTTCAGCAGCTGAGCCTCAAGGACAGGCCTGGGTGCAAGAAAAAGCCTCGAAAATCCCTGAAACCGTCAGGACCTAGTGAAAGATGGTGGGGGCTGGAAATGCAAAGTTGACTTGTGGCACTTCTGAGCCTCCCCAGCCGAGCACAGCTACCAAAAGCCTTTATTGCTCCGCTAAGGTCAGTAGGGAGTGATGGAGCCATGAGGAAGGAGCTGAGGATGGAGGAGGAGAAATGAGTTGGGGCTCGGAGGTGACCCACAAAACCCAGGCCAGAGGTTCCCAGGGACCAAGGCTCTGGAAAACAAATTTGGAAATCTTATCCCCCAAGATCTCCATTGGAGACATTAAGCACAGAGGCCCAAAGGGACCCATTGAAGAGAGGAGACCAGAACCAGAGATCTCAGAGGCTCAGCCCGTTCAGGAGAAATCAAAACCGCATGAGCCAAACAGCTCATGAAGAGATAAGGGATTAGAGCGGCTCGGAAGCATGTAAAGATGAGGGACTCGCTGACATTCTTGAGTTCCCATAGGAAAGGGGTTTGTTCAACTTAAGAATGAACTGTGAAAAGCTGAATTCTATTCTGGGGTCTCCAAGGAAGCATGAAAACCAAAAAGTTCTCCCACAGGTCATTTAGGGGAAATGGCACGTGATCCCTCTCCAGGCTGGCCACACAGAGCAAACCCCACAGACCCTCCTTTGTGACTGTACTTGAAATGGCAGGGAATAGAGAGTTTGGGGGATTTGTGACCCAATGATGAGTTCTTACTGAAACCCAAAAAGTAAACATGAACCAAGAGTATTTTTATTGTAGTTTTCCCCTTTAGTGGTGAAGGGTTTGCATCTTAGACTAGATTCTGATTTTTCCCTGGAGAGCTGTCATTCAGCCTGAGAAAAGTACTTTTTTTTTTTTTTTTCTAATTGAGCAAAGAAGGCTTTGTTGTTGCTATTTTTGTTAGGTGCCATCGAGTCGAGTCCAACTCATAGCTACTCTGCACAGCAGATTGAAATACTTCCCGATTTTGTGCTAGGCACACAATCTGATTTATGTTTAAGCCCATTGTTGCAGAAACTGTGTCAATCCATCTGGTGGAGAAGAAGGCTTTAGGCAACTGCAATCATTAGGGATGAAGGCTGCTGTGGGTAAGGAGACTGTGGAGGTGGGGCAGGTCCTTGGGGTGGCAATGCATGGATCAGGTATGAGGACTTGTTATTATTGTTAGGTGATATTGATTTGTGTTTGACTCATAGTAACCCTATGTATAAAAGAAAGAAGCACTTCCCAACACTGTGCCATGTCTGGCACTATGTCAGTGCTCCTTTGCTATTCATAGGGCTTTCAATGGCTGATTCTTTTGGGATTGTTTTGGGAGTGGGCTGCCAGGTTCTTCTCCCATTTTTGCTGTCCTGGGGATTGAACCCAGGGCCTCAGAGCAAGCACTCTATCAACTGAGCTAAACCCGCATTAAGTCTTAGACACTGACATTTATGCTGAACATATTTTATGCTGAAAAAAGTCACTTTCTGAAATATCACAGTTCACACCACGACTCCCCACGCAGGGTATCCTGAGCATAATTTAAGCTCTGCAGAAGGAGTCCTCTACTTTTTCCAGATGTACTTCAGGTTGGGAAGGGGAATTTAATACTTCTCTTGTGTTCATAAGGTTTTCAATGGCAGATTGATTTGGGGGAGTAGGTTGCCAGGTCCTTCTCTCAAGCCTACAGTCCCTAGTGTTCTCAGGTGGTCTCCCTTCCAAGTACTAACCAGGCCCGACCCTGCTTAACTTCTAAGATCTGATGGGATTGGATGCCACAGGGCTATGGCTGCAGGTGGTATGAAGATAGCAGAGTACAAACCCAAGTGACCATGGGTGATGTCAGACAACCAGGAAGTTAAAGAGGAGGGCACTGGTAAGAAGACTTGGGATAAGCTAGAGAGGTCACCTGAATTAGGTCATTGTAGATGCTGTAAGTGCCTGCAGCTGTCCCACTGTGGTGTGTCCAATCCCATCAGATCTTGGAAGCTAACCAGGGTCAGGCCTGGTTAGTACTTCAATGTGAGACCACCTGGGAACACCAGGTGCTGTAGGCTTGGGAGAGGGACCTGGCAACCCACTCCCCCCCAAAAAAAATCAGCCATTGAAAACCCTATGATTAGCAGAGAGGCACTGACAATAGTGCTTTGTCTGTCGTACGTGGGGTCCCTGAGTCAGACACCAACTAGATGGCACTTAACAACAACAAGATGCTGTAAAAATACAAACTGTCCATTGTCAAGGGCTTCAAACAATAGCAACACCTTCCTCATCCTTGAACAGTCTGATGTGTGTATCCTCGGTGGGTGGATGACCTGCCTCAGCTTGGCCTTTGCCATCCTTGTCTCTTTCCACATGCGGTTCGGCTTCCCTGAGGGCCTAGGGAGGAGAACATGTGGAAATGGCCTCCCCAGGGCTTGAAGGCCTAGAAATAGAGGTGATAAAAACCACTTCCCCTCACAGGATCATTTTGGTTCTTTATTACTGGTTAGAAAATCACACCAAAGGTAGTGGCCGAAGATGATGGCAGCATTCGTTTTGCTCATGAATGTGGGCATGAGGACAGTTCCACATGGCGCTCGCTCTGAGGTTGGGGTCTGCAGTCACTGGCCAATGCAGCCCCATATTGCAGGCTGGTGCATGCCAGCACAGACGGTGGCTGCAGCTGGAGCACCTGTGGCTTGCCTCTCCTTGTGGCTGCAGGGTTGCCTTTCCGTACTGCAGCTGCTTTCCCAGATGAAGGGACCGAGAACACTGGGTGGGCTTTGTACCTCCTCTCTTGACCTGGCTTGATAAATTCCACAAGCCCACCAAAATTCAAAGGGAGAGGATATGGTCCCCACTGGCTGTCTTTTGCTAATACAATCTGCCACAATGTTCTTGGTGAGAACTGACCACATGAGGCCACCTTGATGCAAGATAAGAAAGTGTAGCTCAAGCCCAATACCTTCCAAAGTGACAGTGAGGGGAAGAAAGGCTGTCTGGTTGTAGCCAGTGCGCTCTGCCCATACAGTAAGAAGCTTTGTCGTTGAATGAACCGGTGCACTGTGCAGCTCCCCAGTAAACGGTGACATCTGCAAAGACATTTTGTAGGGTGTTGGCAGAGAGAGCAGCGCCATGCTGTGAGTGCTGGAGGGTCTGTTTGATGGAAAAGTGGGACCACGTGGCTCCCAGATGACATTCCGACATTCTCCACCTTAACACGTTCCAGCTGCAGACACAGGGAATGGAGACACTGGTCCCAGGTTCCTCGCGCGCTTCTCCGCTCCCCTCTCTGCACATCTTCCCACCTCCGCATCCGTGGACCTCCTTTGGAAAGCTTGGAAGTGATGAGTGTATGCTTCTGCAGCATTTGTCCATCTATTTATTTAACAGACTGAATGGATATGTCCCGTGTGCCCGCCCGCACCGTACTGAGGGCTGGAGAAGGGTGGGGCATCCACAGCAGGACTGGCGCCAGGCAAAACCTGCCACGTTCAGTGGGAGCTGTTGCAGTGCATAAATACAAGGTAGATGGTAACAAAGAGGTCAGTGACTCCCAGAGCAGACTGGTGGCTGTGTACAATTAACCTAATTAAACTGCCTGACTGGGTAACTACTGTTCCCAGTGTCAGATGCGCAGGTCAGTGATGGAAGATGAAGTGATAGGGATTTTCTTGCTGTACACTTATCTGGGGGCAATTAATTATAACAGCCTGGAGTGGCACTTGTGCTTTGGAATACAGAGGCAGCTGAAGGAATTATATATGTACCGCTGCAACTAATTTGCATTTAATTGCAATCGGCTTTCATTTAGGATCCTGGCAGCTGAGCTGTGTTGCGTGTCAGCCAGACACTCCAGCAGATCACGAAGTTACTCTCTGAGTGTTTGAGTGAGCTGACTGCATTTGTAACAAGTCGCATTTTGGCATACAAGAAGCGTCTTGCCTCAGAAGAGACAAACCCTGAAAGAAATGTCAAACTCGGGAATGGAGGAAATCACTGGGTGCCTCTGCAAAGGCTACTCCCCACCCGCACTTGAAAAAAAAATGCCAGACTGTCTTTCATCCTTCCTTTCAGCTGAGGCAGTGGAACTGAAGCAGACTTTTCCAAATTGGCAGCGAATGAGTGCTATGTGAACAAAGAAGACATCAAATGTGGGGCGACTTCATAGGAAGAGCTTAACATGAAGAATTAAGAATGCAGAGGCTCAAACCCTTGCTGGTTTTGACGCCTGTCAAGGGAGAAGACTTCATTGGTCATTTGGGGAGACTCATTCATGTTTTTCAGGAAGCCAGCAGCCTCACTATAGAATATGCCTCACTTGAGTGCATAAGATGTGGCCATAGAATCAAAAGACTTCAAAACTATTCATAGGCAGGGCTTCTGTGTGCATCTGTGGGCAGTCCCTGTGGAAACACTGTACTTGCCTTGGGTGGCTCTAGACATAAGCTGCTGTGTCATTTCTTAAAACATGCTTGGCATTCCTCAGAAGAGGCTGTGGCATGTTCTTTTGAGTGTTTTAGCTCCAAAATAATTTAGAGTCTAAGCTGGGGAATAAGGTAGGTATGCAAGCAGAGTCTAATACAGGTGTGTGTGTGTGTGTGTGTGTGTGTGTGTGTGTGTGTGTGTGTGATCACAAAGGAAGTGTTTCATAACGCAATGAGAATGGGTTTCTTATGTGGATTTTAAGCTGGCTCAGAAGGCCTTTCTTGAAGAGCGCTACCCAAATAGTTTAAAAGATGTCAGCATTGCTGAAAGATATTTGTGACCTTCTCCTGCTTATTTGGTCATGAGATTCCTTGTTTATGTGTCTTTATTAGCAACCCTTGCAATCATTATAACTCAAAAATCCTTTGGAAAACACTAAACTGCAGTAATACAATGAAGGAATCAATGATGAAATATGAAGGACAGTAGGGGCTTCTGGTAAGACCGGTAAATTGACCTCTTACACCTCTTTTTCCCTTCCAAATGTGCCAGAGAAGGAATAAAGTAAATGAAGCCCTCAAAGTCTGTAGATGACAACTCTGGGCAAAAAGTTCCTGAAAATGAGAAGTCCACAGATGTGAAAATGACTTAAGAAAATGGAGGGCACTAACCTTACATTCCTGTAGTGATGCGAGCGAATTTGGACCTGTACCCAGAGAGGCTCAGAACTTGGAGGAACAAGACATGGCTTTGAGACACATCAGTTGAGATGAGAGGCTAGATCAAGCCAGCCATTAGAAAGGCTGTCTTAAGGAAGGTTACCACTCCAGGTCAGTTCCTCTCTCCATGCTTCTCCCCATCAGGTACTAGACGGTCATTCTGAAATGGCCATTATAAAACACAAACAAAAATTAAACAAACAAAAATCAGAAAAGGAAAAGTTTTGGTGAGGATGTAGAGAAATTGCAGTTCTTGTGCATTGCTGGTGGGAATGTAATAAAGTGTAGTCACATGGAAAACCTTATAGCAGTTCCTCAAGCAATTACACATAAAGTAAACATAAGATCTAGCAATTCTGCTTTTGTGTATATCCCCTAAAGAGTTAAAAGCAGGGACTTGAATAGGTGTTTATATATCAACATTCATAGCAGTGTTATTTATAACAGCCAAAAGATAGAAAGAACCCAGATGTCCGTGATGGATGAATGGGAAATGGAATGTGGAATGTGCACACAATAAAATATTTTTCACCCTTAAAAAGGAATAAAATTGCAATTCATCATACAACATGGGAAACCTTGAAAACATGCTATATGAAACAAGCCAGACCCCAAATGAGAAAAGTTGTTTGAGCCACCGATATGAGATACCTGGAGTGCCCCCAAGTTCACAGGGATGGGAAGGGGGAGAAATGGGAATTGTTGTTTAGTGGGTGCATTGTCTTATGCAACAATCAAAAAGTCTACAAATGGCTAGTGATGGTGATTGTGCCTAATGTCATTGAATTACATTAAACTAAAGGTTGTCAAAATGGCAGGATTTTTTTTTTTAAGTACTGGAATGCTGAATCCAGGATCTTGCATATATTTTGTAAGTGTTCTTTCTACTGCTGAGCTGCACCCCTATCCCCTTTGCAACTTTTAAAAATCTCGAATCAGGGACTCACTAAATTATGAAGGCTGCCTCAGGCCTGAAACTTGTGATCCTCCTGCCTCCAACTCTTGAGTTGCTGGGATTAGAGACATGCGCCACTGTGCCTGGCTGAAATGGCAAATTTTATATTATGTGCTGTTGTTGTTGCTCTTGTTAGGTGCCATTGAATCGGATCCAACTCAGAGTACAACAGAACTGTGTACGACAGAACAAAATACAGCTCAACACTGCCATGCACATGATCTTTTTATGTTTGAGCCCGTTGTTGTAGACACTGTGTTTCTTCTCATTTTGAGTCATGCCACATTAGCAAATGGAGATCCCAGGGGCTTTACTCCAATCTTGTCATTAAGGTTGACTCTACTTTGAGGAGGCATTGGTCTTTTGAATGCCTTCTAGCCTGGCAGGCTCATTTTGGGATACTACATTTGACAGTTCTCTGTTATTCATAGGGTTTTCAATGGCTAATTATTTTGACAGAGGGCTGCCAGGTCCTTCTCCCTAGTCTATCTTAGCCTGGAAGCTCACCTGAAACCTGTCCACCATGCCTGACCCTGCTGGTATCTGAAATACCAGTAGCATAGCTTTCAGCACCACAGCAACATGCAAGTCCCCACAGCATGACAAGTTGTCAGACATGTGGGGGATATCACTACACAAAATACATTTTGTGTATTTTATCAAAATTTTAATAGGAACAAAGGGAAACAACCAGAGAACAAGGAAGCAATCATGGAGCTCTTCCAACTTTTTACCAGAAAGTTTAAGGGAGAAGATAAAGAAATAGCCCAGGAAGGAAAAGATAAAAACACAAGTGGAATATAAGAAAAGAAGAACTAGAAAGTTATAGAGAGCCAAGAAAGCCTCCAACCCCACCAACAGGAGTCCCAGACACAGAAAGTAAAATAGGGAAAACAGAGTGTGTGGAATGGAGTGTATGGAATGAACAAAAGATTAATACAAGAAAAACTTCCAGAGTTGAAGGAAACTAGCCCTACATTGAAAGGGACCACAATATGCTGAGAACAAGATACCAAAGACTGAAAAAAGGCCCACAGAGTGGCATGGAACCATTATAAAATCACAAGTCCCTAAGAGATTCCAAAATTCAGGACACACTCAAAGGACTAGAAATGAGAACAGCATTAGATTTCTCAATAGCAGCACTGTACACTGGAGACAGGTCTAGGCCCTCAAAGTCTCCTGTTAATTTGTTAGATGAGGTCTCAGAACTCCACACACACAAGCATCATTTGAGGAACTTGTGAAAACTGCACATCTGGGTTCCCAGTGCCAGAGCTTCTAAGCCCCAGGCATCTGGGGTGGAGCCAGACTTTGCTTATTTTTTTTTTTTTTTCAGTACTGGGGGATTAAATCTCAGACCTTACACATACTTTGTAAGTTTGTAAGTGCTCTACCACTGAGCAGCACTCTCAGCCTATTTTTAAATGTTTTGTCTTGAGATAGGATCTCACTAAGTTATGCATGCTGCCTCTGGTCTGGAATCTGTGATCCTCCTGCCTCTGCCATCCAGGTCGCTAAGATGACAGGACTGTGCCACTGTGCCTGGCCTAGCTTTGCATTTTTAAAGCAAACATCTCAGATGACTCTGGGGCAGGAGCCTGGCCTGCTGAGGCTTGTTGACTTGCAGTCTGCTGGCTGACAGATGGGAACGGTGCCAGACACCCAGCTCTGTGTTTACCCACAGCAAAGGCCACACCTAGTGTTCACAGAAGCCAAGACCACACTTTCTTTCCTACCTGTACCATCTTGGACTGGAGCTTCCTGCAGAAAAAGGAACTTGGTCACTACAGTGACAAAACCTACAAAGGCATGCGGCAGCATAGAGATGCAGGGACATTTGGGGGATGTGAAAAGGGAAAGCGCTTTCAATCCAGCATCTTGTTTGAATGTCACCAGCTGAGGATCAATAACTTTCACACAACTACCAAGAAGACTGCTGTGAGAACTGCCTCCATAGAGAAGTTATTTTGGGGAGGCCTTTTAAATAATGAAAATGTTAAAATAGCAATAAGCCATGCTTGGGGTCAAAATGTATGTAACCCTTGAGTTTTACCTTCTCTGTAATTCTGTGCTTCTTTGAGAAATGCCCAGGCCACTCCCTTGTGTCTCTTTTTTTAAGCCTATACAATGTATAATGTCATTTTACTAAAGGGAAGTTCCTCCAATAGAAAAACTTAAACAATGGAACTTCTTCTTTTGATCTTATTGGCACATCCCCAGCCAATGCAGACCTTTTTAGGCTTATGTCACACTAGGTGTCTAGAACTAGGTGCCAAGGACTGATATCACACAGATGTGCCCTGGGTTAAAATAAGACTGGAAGGGACAAGTGGGCCGGCCTCTCTTTTTGGATTTCTCTTCTTTGTTCTCTTGGTAAGTCCATGTCTGTGTCGTGGATGCATATTTCTCTCTCTCCCTCTCTTTCTCTCGCTCTCTCGTTCTCTCGCTCTCTCCCTCTCTCTCCTCCCACCCAGTGCCTGCACATATTCTACTGTGTATACTTAATAAACTCTATAACTTTGTTGCATTCTCTAACTCATCCTGAAATTCTTTTATGTGATGAAGCCAACGACCCTGCTTAACCTGAGTGGAGGTGACAACAGCAGAACTCCTCAGGCTAGGAGGCCCAACTGAGCTACACCTCTCTGCTGTGCTGTGGGTGATATACACAGAGCAAATTATTCAAACAACATCACCTGAGAGGGGCTAGCATCCCATTTCACCCCTAAAGTCCTTGTTCCCTAGGATTTCACTCCAGAAACATTTATTAGGCACTTACTTTGTGCGAAGTACTGTGCCAGGTTCTGCAGACCTGGGAGTCTAAGCCCTTACAGTGTGGGGATAGAAATGGTGTCATGACTTCCACTAGTCTAGTGTAAGAATGGCAGGCGGAGGCAGGTGGTGGAGAGTGTGAAGGATGGTAGAACGTGAACGTGGAAAAGCCAATTTTGTTCTTTGCTGTCAGTGAAGCGGCATTGAGCAACCTTATTGGCTGAGAATGGACACTATGAGAAACCTTGCTGTTTGGTCCCCTTTAGTGGGAGTGGATGTCCCACTCCGTCTGGAGGACCTGAGCTCCCCGGTCATTATGACAGGTGAAGCAACCCTAGTTTCCAAGCCAGTGATAGGAGGTATGCGCATAGCATTCCATGGTTGGTTTCATTTTGCAGTTCCCAACGAAACAAGACCCTGAGTCCACTTCTGAGACCTTCGGGCAATCAGACTGCAATGCCCTAACCAATAAATAAATAAATAAATAAAGGCTTCTGATGGGACATGGCAAAGGCTGATGCAGGATGGAAAAGCAGGGAAAATTTAGAGGACATGGGAAATAAAGAGCCTCCTCTCTGGGATCTGGCTTAAGTCTCATCGGCCAAAGATCAAGGACTCTTGACACCACTATTAAAAAGGCTGCTGGGAGGCTGCCTACATGGGGACATTACCTCAAGAAAGATTGTAAATGAAAATGTTAAAGTAGCCATACTTGAAGTTAAAAATGTCTGTAACCTTGGAGTTTAACCTTGCTCTCTCTGCTAATCTGATGCCTCTCTGAGAATGTTACAAACAAGAGTAGGGACCATGCTTGCAATGAACATCTGCCTAGACTTGTGTGGCCATTTTAACATATGCCTCCTGACAGCACCCTTTCCTATCTGTAAACCTTAACAGGGCACCTCCTCAGCCTAGATAAAAACATAGCAAATGTTTCTATCTTATCAGCGCCCCCTGTCCCACCCCCAAACCTAAAATATTCATTCACAGAAGAGGAATTTCTTTGAGATAAAGAAGAATAAAAGAACCAACTCGTTGCTCTTTTCTTAACATATTGGATTGTATTGTAAATTACATCCTTTTTGGAGCAATGTAACTTCAAAGGGCACAAAATCACGTTTGTATCTGTTGTAAAGATACCTAGGGCACTGCCCTCTAGGTGCCCCCTGTACTATCCCTTTCCTTTACCCAATAAATTACAAACTGCTCCACAAATTCATTTTTGTGAAGGAGCCAAGGACCTGGCTTTTTACCTGAGTAGAGGTCCCACAAAGGGGGCCCCTCAGGTTAAGCTGGGCTGCCACCCTCACCAGGGTGACAAAGTCACTTGAACAACTGTTTCCCAAGGTCATACCACAACTTCAAGACAATGGGTGATCTCTGTCCTTTAGAGTCATTATTGCTTTCTTACCTAATGGTAACTTCTTTCCCAGTGGCTCCTTCACCCCACTTAATTCTCCCTCCACCTGAATAATGACTGTCCTATACTCAGTTTCTAAACTTCCTCTGCCTTGGGGTAGCATCCACAGTAGGGTAGAGCTGTTTCTCTCCTTCCCTAGTCTGTCTTAAAAATCATTCTGCCCACACCCTGATCCCATAAGGATTCCCTCAACTATCTCTCTCTCATTCTCTCTTTCTGACGTATTGCAGGTTGAACCCAGGGCCTCACATGTGCTAGGCAAGTGCTCTTCCAAGGAGCTGCACCTCTGCTCCTTTTCCATTTTTATCTTGAGACAGGGTCTTGCTAAGTTGTGCCGGCTGCCTCTGGCCTCGAACTTGCAATCCTCCTGCCTCAGCCTCCCGAGTCACTGGGATGACAGGTGTGAGCCACCATGCCCAGCCCAACTCTTCCTGGATGAGATGCTTTGTTCTGCGAGTGGGTCCTTCATTCACCCTTGGTGTAACAACTTAAAACATCTAATTTTGGGGTCATAGGTGACAAAATGGTGTTATTCCCTTTTTGGTGGTAACTTGGTAAACTTTTTACAGCTAGAACTCTGGAAAGAATTATTAGCAAGAAGCTGTGTCATACAGTGTTTGTCAATTCCTGTGGTGTAAACAATCCCATGCTCCTGAGTGCCTTCATAGAACAAAACTGAGAAGAGAGGCTTGCAGTCAGCCTTCCGGTACAAGCTGGGTCCAGCACCTCACTGCCCCTCACCTACCTGCCTCAACAAGAATGATTTTTTTCCTCATTGAGTTTTCCAGCATTTTATTTTTCCAGAGTGCCTTATGATTTTTTTCCCTCCTGAATTTGTGCAAGGAACCTGGTGGGCACCTCGCTGATTATAAGCAAGTTATGTGGAATGTCCTGACTGAAATAGAAACTTTCACTGACAGAGACTCTTTATATAAAAACTGGGAAATGGCAAAGAGCCCAGAGTTTCAGAGACTAATAAAGGCCCATAGTTACTGTCACCTGCTTTATGGCTCTCATGGGAAGTGGCATAGTGGCTGGGCAGAGACCTTCTGGTTTCGTTAGAGAACAGCCCTTCTTAGAAACACCAGCTCACCTTATTGTGGCCTGGATTTAATCTACAAAGGCTCAGAGGGACCCGACTTTCCTAATTTACAAAGAAAAGTATCCAGTGGAGTATCCATGAAGTAATTATAGATAATAGTCTGGCAGCTATAAGTTCATCCTGCTGGTGGAGAAATAAATTCCCTCTGTTGCTGTAAGGCCTTATTGTGAGCTGTCCTAGTGGACTGGGAAGGAAAAGATCCAGAGGCGGCTGGACAGCACTGAAACCCCTTCTTCAGCAGAACTGGCCCACCGGGCAGGGCCCCAGGGAGCAGGCAGCTCAATGCCATGCAAATTTTGGCCCAGGTACAGGCATTTTTCAGTTTACTGGGGGAAGAGAAAGAATGTGGCCTCCCAGCAGAGCAAAAATGGGAGAAGGATTTGGCAATTCACTCCAAAGGCAATCCCGAAACAATCAGCCATTGAAAACCCATGAGGGTCACTATGAGACAGGACTCTGACAGTACCGAACAAGAAGAAGATTGGTTTTATTTTCCTAGAAAGGCATAAGTTCCTTTGACTAGACCATGAGAAACTGGATCTCACTTTAAGTCAGTATTTTACTCAAAAAAAGTATGTGGTTAATTTTTTTTGCACAGGAGACAGCAAAATGGCACCCCAGGTCTGCAGAGAGATTCAGGGGTGGGAGCCAGATCTAATCCTAGAAGACCTGGCCCTGAAGCTGCATTTTCCAGGTCTCCTGTGCACCTGGCTTCCAGCCGTGCTCCCGGCAGTAGAAGTGCTGCCTGGAGGTAGATGCCTCTGGGGGTCCGACTCCCATGGACCAGCTCTCATCAGGGAGCCATGACTTTTGGACTCTGGTAGCTGCCTGCATGTACCTTCCTTCTTCCAGACCTGTAGCTTCTGGCAGCTTCCTGGTGTAACTGAAGGCTGAGCCCTTCAGTGTCCTGCTTTGCGTTATCACTGTCCCGATGCATTTATAACTGCTTTGTTGTTGTTGTTAGGTGCTGTCGAGTCGGTATCCGACTCATAGCGACCCTCTGTACAACAGGGGAAACACTATTGTCAGTGCTTCTCTGCTGTTCATAGGGTTTTCAATGGCAGATTGATTTTTGGGAGGGGGTTGCCAGGTCCTTCTCCCAAGCCTGCAGCACCTGGTGTTCCCAGG